>JBBPBX010054307.1:8760-23522 GCA_038048925.1 Garcialebias charrua
AATTTTAACCCAGGTGTCGTCAACATACCTGAACCAATGACTTGGTGGTCTCCCTGAAAAGGATGTCAAAGCTCTCTTTTCTACCTCCTCCATGTACAGGTTGGCAACAATAGGAGAAACTGGAGACCCCATAGCACACCCATGTTTCTGCCTATAATATTGCTCCCCATATGTGAAGTAGGTTGACTGCAGGCACAGTTTCAAGAGTTGACACAGTTGTTCTGTGGAAAGTGTGGTCCTGTTGCTCAGAGTGGTGTCTGATTTTAACCTTAAACAGACCACCTCTACTGCTTCATCAACAGGAATGCACGTAAAGAGTGATGTGACATCAAAAGAGACCATTGTTTCATCAGTCTCCATGATGACATCCCTCACCTTATCCACAAAGTCCATGGTGTTCTGTATGTGGTGTTCTGAGCTGCCAACTAAAGGGATGAGTACAGATGCCAGATATTTGGAAACATTGTAAGTGACCGAGTTAATCATGCTAACAATTGGTCTTAAAGGTACACCCTGTTTGTGGATTTTGGGTAAACCATACAGACTTGGCGTGGCCTCCCCTGGGTACAGTCTGTGGTACAGAATATTGTCAATAGCCTTGTCCTGCTTCAAAATTTTCAGGCAATCTATCAACTTCTTCTTGTAACCACTTCCTGGATCTCTTTTCAGCGGTTCATAAGTGGTTAAGTCACTAAGGAGTGACATAACTTTCTCATGATAGTCTTTCTGGTTCAAAATCACTGTGCACCTTCCTTTGTCTGCTGGGAGAATTATGATGTTTTTGTCTTTGCTAAGAGTGATGAGTGCATCCCTCTCTTCTCTACTGATGTTGGAAGGTGGTGGTTTGGCATTACAGGGAACCCCCGACCTACGAACGAGTTTGGGACCTAAGAACCGTTCACAGCTCGATCCGTTCGTAGGTAGGGGGTGAAAATTATATTTAAAAAAAAAAATTATTCATTCATTCATTCATTCAACCTTTATTTATCATGCTAACGGAGCGCGCGCACACATTTAAGCATGTAAAGTAGTGTACTGTAATGTTAAACATTGCTATTCACATTTACAGAATAAATAAAAATATATTTTCTTACTTTGAGATGGTCAAAGCCGACATAGGTTGCCATGCGTTGATTGTTTTCGGGCCAAGCAGCGCGGGGGCCGGCAAGCCACCGCAGCTGCTCCAGACCTGTGTTAGCTAGCTGGCTAGCTTCTGCTAGCCAAGCCATGAGCTAGTGTTGGAGCGGCGGCGCGATCAATCTGCAGCTGCTGCTCCAGCCGCTGCTCCAGCCTGAGACGTCCACAGAGCTATTCCAGCTAGTAATTAATCCATATGATGCGATCCTGGTCACCAGTGTTCAAAAGGCCGGCTCCCGTGTTAGCTCCAGTGTTAGCTCTGGAGCTAGCCAGGCCGGAGGTGTAGCCAGGCCGGCCGGAGGTGTTCGCACGGCGGCCTGGCACGATCGGCGATAAATCCGCTGCTGCCTGAGACATCCACAAAGTTCACAGAGACGTTTCCAGCTAGTAATTAATCCATATGAAGCCATCCTGGTCACCAGTCTTCGTCCGGCTCTCGGCAGCTAACCTAAGATGGCGTCCGGTGTTCTACATTAATTTGTGACCGGAGACCCCAGTGACTGAACCTAAAATAGCGTCCGGTGTTCTACATTAATTTGTGACCGTGTAAACTGAAGACCTACTTCCTGTTGCCCAAGATTGCTCAAAAATTGCTCAAAAATGATCAGAAATGATCTTTTTTATCATAATTATTATTTATAAAGCCTTTAAAACAACCAGAGCTGCAACAAAGTGATGTACACATGAAATTAAGAACATTTAAACACAAAAAAAAAAAAAAAAAAAAATTTTTTTTTTTTTTTTATAATTCATATTTTTATTAAATATGATATGTTCGTAGGTCCCGTGGTTCGCAGGTCGATGGGGTCGTAGGTCGGGGGTTACCTGTACTGAGACAGGCTGAAACTTTGACTCTGAGTTGTTCGGCTTCAAAATCTTTAATTTTGTTGTTACGGATGGCTGACTCAGTGGCTGTGATCATCTCTACCAACGGAACTCTACTTGGTGCCACTGCAAAGTTTAGTCCCCTGGCAAGAATCTCTGTCTCCGGCTGGGTGAGCTGTCTGTCAGATAAATTCTTCACCCAATTTTCTGTCTCCCTGGCATGTAGCTGTGTAATGGAGTGTTGTCCTACACTGAATGTGTTGTTATTAGAATTGTGATGGTGTTGACGAGTTATCAGTAAGTTAAATTTGTTTTGTTGTCGAGTCTTGGACTTGACATGCTGTGCTAAGCGTGCCTGATCTGTACAGTCCATCACTTGCTGAAGTGTGGTCTGATCTAGGAACGTTGTTAGTTTTTGTTTAATGTGCTCTTCTTTGGCCTTCAAGGTCTCAATAGTAAAATTGGTCTGTCTCACCCGTTCATTCAGCAGCTGCGTCTGTGCCTTCTGAAGGATCTTGCTTGCCCGGTGCCCGTTGACCGACGATTTCAGTTCCAGGCTCTTGGGAATGATGCCACTTTGTCTGCATCTAAGGTTGAATCGCAAGTGGTTCCTGTAGTCCGCCCTCTTCCTAGCTGTTTTCTCAAACTCTCTAACAAGTTTGAGGCAATCCTGGCCAAAGTGGTTCAAAATACCCTGATGCATGCTCAATAATCCAGGTAGAAAAATCCAAAAAAGCTAAGTCTGGTCCTCTGGACATTCAAAAAACAAAACAAAACAAAGCAAAAAAAAACTGTAGAAACGTTTCGTCTTTCGTCCGAAAGACTTCCTCAGTCTGAGAAGCTGAGTTCAGCTCAGTCTTATAAATAGCACCCTCCCACAGTGGATCAACCAGTTGGCTGATGACAGCCGAAACCAGCTGCTCACATGATCAAGGAGGACCATCAGCCTGACGATGGATCGTTAACACCCTGATGGTTGTTTGCTATTCACAGAGGGCTGAGTGATACTAGCAATAACAGCATTGTAAGTGGGGGACAGTTGAACCCGGAGGCCTCCACCTCTGTTTAATGATGGACGGTTTCTTTTCACAAAGATGGCCTCCTTTACTCCTCTCTCAAACCATTGTTCCTCTCTATCAAGGATGTGAACATCTTCATCCCTGAAAGAGTGACCGCTGGCCTGGAGATGAGTGTAGACCGCAGAGTCCTGACCTGATGATGTTGATCTTCTGTGCTGGGCCATCCTTTTGGCCAGTGGCTGTTTAGTTTCCCCGATGTAAGACTGATCACAGCCCTCCTGACACTGAACAGCATACACAATATTACTCTGTTTGTGCCGGGGGACTGGATCTTTGGGATGAACCAGTCTTTGTCGTAATGTATTTTGGGGTTTAAAAGCCACTGGGACGTTGTGTTTAGAAAATAAACGTCTCAATGTCTCTGAAACTCCCGCAACATACGGAATGACCACTGGTCTGGGTTCCTTCTTTTCACCTGATGGCTGGCTGGAGTCCTGTTTGGGTTTCTTCTCTGCTTTCAGGAAGGCCCAGTTAGGATATCCACATTTCTCTAGAGCCTGTTTTGTGTGTGATTTCTCCTTCTGTCTGGCTGCTGAGTTAGTGGGGACGCTGTCTGCTCTGTGGTACAGAGTCCTGATGACTCCTAACTTGTGCTCCAGAGGGTGATGGGAGTCAAACTGTAAATACTGGTCTGTGTGTGTGGGTTTGCGGTACACCTCAGTTTGCAAATTTCCTCTATCAGAAACTGAGACCTCACAGTCCAAGAAAGCCAACCTGCCATTTTTTACATCTTCTCGTGTGAACTTGATATATTTATCCACAGAGTTGATGTGATCAGTGAAATGTTGGACTTCCTGAGATTTAATTTTAACCCAGGTGTCGTCAACATACCTGAACCAATGACTTGGTGGTCTCCCTGAAAAGGATGTCAAAGCTCTCTTTTCTACCTCCTCCATGTACAGGTTGGCAACAATAGGAGAAACTGGAGACCCCATAGCACACCCATGTTTCTGCCTATAATATTGCTCCCCATATGTGAAGTAGGTTGACTGCAGGCACAGTTTCAAGAGTTGACACAGTTGTTCTGTGGAAAGTGTGGTCCTGTTGCTCAGAGTGGTGTCTGATTTTAACCTTAAACAGACCACCTCTACTGCTTCATCAACAGGAATGCACGTATGTCCAGCCCCACCCACAGCAATCCCCCAGGCCCTGAACCCCCCATAGTCCAAGACAACACCCGACCGCCCGTCACCTTACCAGACCCCACCCCCAGAATAGCCGCCAGAGAACCAGGGGGGTCAGAGAAAAAAATAATAATAATAATAAATAAATAAATAATTTTTTTAAAAACAAACCTAGACCTTGACACATACACCCCCGTCCCCAAATGTGCTGTTGATGTATGTTGTTTTAAAGTGCACTTAAAAAGGGAAAGAGAAGGAGCAAAGGCTGGCATTATTATTATTTTCTATGCAAAATACAGAATGTGTGCAATAATTGAATGAAATAAAAATGAAGCCATTTCAGTAAGGCACTGTTTATTTTCTTACCCAAAAAACTGGTAGAAACATCGTGATAACGTGCAAACTTCAACTGTATTTTAATCAGTAAAATGAGAAAAGCTTCTGTTGTAATTATCTTGACATTGTGCAAAAACATCACGGGGAACTTCACAATTTCTCCAGATAAAACCTTCAGCTTTGGATAGCAGCTTCTGCATGAAAGAAAAGTCTGCCTTCACTGTTTCTACACTCTGATACTTCGTAGAAGTACAGCTGGCATTGAATATGAGTGTAATAAGCATGTTTTCTGTTCAGTGTGATGCTTAAGGTACATGTTTGTCGCATCCCAAAAATTTGCTGGATTTTTTTAATCTCTAACAGACGGACTGTCCCAGACCTGTTGATGGCCAGCCGGTCAGTGGAGGCTGCCAGGAATCCATGCTTGGTGGAGACACGCAAGCCTGAACGGAGCAAGGTAATGTCTTTGTTCTCTTTCATATCTGTTATCAATTTATACCTTTGTGTTGCTACGTCCTCTCTTCACTGCACGACTGTTTGCATGTTTTTGCTTCAATTAAATCTTATTGTGCTTGTGACACATTTAAAGATGTTTTGAACTTCTGGCAGGTCTCTCTGATGGTGTGGAGACTGGACAGGGACCGCAGTCGTCAGCGTCATCTGCCAGAGTGTCTGGATCGAGAAACCGTAGCCAGGGGCACAGCATACCTCAAAAGAAAAAAACATGAAGCTTTAAAATCTAGACAAAATAAAGGAATTAAAGAAACATACAGATAAGCGTTAGTGGTTTTTAATGTTTACTACTACAACCTGCAATAGGTCAACAATGGCTCCACGCTCAAAATGTCCTTGTGAAGACCAGCAGTGATGGGCTGAGTCCGGTCATCAGGATGTCATGGGTCAAAACGTAGGCTGTTCAGCATTCTCCTGGAAAACTTCTCGACACCGATGTCATGCCTTAAATTAGACCAACATTAAAAATGTGGTTGATATCAAACTCATATTAGCAAATCTGTTTGTAGAAGTGTTTTTTGAAAAATGTCCAAAAACTATTCCAGACCTTACAATTGTAGAAAACATTTAAAACCGTACATGTGTCATTGTATTTATTTATTATCTAGTGCCACTAGAAAACCACAATAATTAACACAATACAATAAACTACAATTGTACAATGTTGAATAGTTTTTTGACTGGAATAAGACAAAATAAGTGATATTGTATTATTCCAGTTGTTGGTGAAGTTTGACTGAAAGTCACCTTTCTGGGTATTTGTGTTATAAGCATAATGTGAAATTTCTTCAGGAACACTGATTAAACTCACTTTAAAACTAGTAGCTCATCCCAAGTAGTAGGTGCAGTTCGTTTTTGGGCTGGTCCCAGTTTTTGGGCTGGTTTACAGAAATCAAATAAGAAATAAGGACACTACAAACATTTGTGTGACTGACTCAAATGTGATGGTTTTTTTACATACTGTGCTTGTACTGACGGCTCTTATGAAGACATGGCGCTAGTTATAGCAGCTAACAGAAGATGTTAAACCTGTAACAATAACCAAATCAGTCTAAATATCAGAAGTATTGGTGTGAGAAATTTAAAACATTTATTTCTGACGCTTGGATATAAAGGTTGTTGACAACTACACAACAGTTAACTCACCCTACTAGACATTTGCAAAAAGCCTGAAGGATTTCCCCATTTTCCATTAGCGCACACAATCACCTCCTCTTGTATCCGCGGCACAATGTTCAGGCATTTTGACCAGTGGTTGTTCACTATTTTAAGAAACCAAGCTTCTAAATTACAACTCGCTATCATTACGAAGCTCCTCGGCTCCTTCCTACTACCCCCAACATCCGGTTTTGATTTGGCGCGGCATTTTGCCCTCCAATCAGAACGTTTGTTTCAGGCGTGCTTTGTGTGATGACGTCAACTGGTAAAAGGTCTATTGAGAAAGCTCCCCGGATGGGAAGCGAAACGTCTTCTGTAACAAATAAAGTCCAGTTGTTTCTGTATTGAACGCCTTTTTTTGATTTTATCATGTCCTGGACAACTGAGAATCTTCACCAGCATATTCTGGTTAGAGACTCATGAGTCTAACAGCTTCAGGGCAGAAGCTGTTCCTCAGTCTAACGGTTCCACACTCGATGCTCTTCAACCTCCTTCCTGAGGGGAGTGGGGCAAAAAGTGTGTACTGGGTGAGTGGGGTCCTTCATGATGCAGGTGGCCCTCTTCCTGCATCTGGAGGTGTAAATGTCTGTGATGGTGGGGAGACTGACTCCAACAGACTTCTGTGTAGCCTTCACCACTCTCTGCAGAGATTTTCTTTCTGCAGCTGTGCAGCCTCCATGCCACACATTGATGCTAGAGCAAAGTATGCTCTCCATTGCACACATGTAGAAGGAGGTTAGGACTGAGCTTCCCAGACCAGCTCGTCTCAGCTGTCTGAGGAAGTAGAGTCTCTGATTACCTTTCTTGATAAGGCTGGTGGGTGTTGTTGCTCCAGCTGAGGTTGTCATTCATGTGTACACCCAAGTACTTGTAGCTGGAGACCACTTCCACTGCAGATCATCTTATGTTCAGTGGGGTGTGGGTGTGTTTGTTCCTTCTGAAGTCCACAATCATCTCCTTTGTCTTCTTCACATTGATGTGAAGGTTGTTATCCTTGCACCAGCTCTCCAGGTGTTCCAACTCCTGCTTGTAGCTAGACTCATCATTGTTTGTGATGCATCCCACCACCGCTGTATCATCTGCAAACTTTATGATATGACAGCCTGGATGGTTAGCTGCACAATCATATGTGAGCAGCGTAAACAGGAGAGGGCTCAACACATCCCTGAGGAGAGCCAGTGCTAAGGGTTAAGGTGGAGGAGAAGTTGTGGATCCTCACTGACTGTGGTTTGTTTGTTAAGAAGTCTAGTACCCAGTTATAAATGGAGGGGCTTATGCCGGGTACCAACCTAATGCGTCGAAACGCTCCTGCCGCCCCCTTTTGGCCGCTTGTCACTTTCACATAGCCACTGAAGACGCCACTTATGACGCACCCTGGGAGGAGGTAGAGGAGAGGGGGTCTGGCTCCTTTTCCGGTTGTTTCTTGTACACAGGGCAGACAAAATCAGCTGTACGTGAGCCTCGTTACTACTTGAGTGGGTTTTCTACGAGCCGAATTGCAGCTCCAAAAGCCTTTGTTGAGATTAAAACATTTTTTTTAATGTTTGGGGTGATTGTACACTCGAGCGGACAGCAGCAACTGTAAAAATGCCAAGTTTCTTACCAGAGGCTGGTTTGATCATGGAGGCTCGATGGGATAAGTTTAAAAAGTCCGACAAAAGTCCCGTTTTCGTTGCGTTATCGCATAGCAGAGTCTCTCCCGATTGGTTGCTGCGATGCATTGAGCGTCGAAAGTTCAAATATTTGACCAATGGCGGCTCGACGCTGCTCGACCCGTAGGTTGCTTCGGACGCACGCGTGCATGGAAAGGAACTGCAGCGTGCCGCCGCGCAGCTTCAAACATTCAAAACGCGCCACTTCACGATTCGCCGCACCTCGACGCGTCTCCACATAGACTTTCAATGTAAACCGGCCGCTTCCGCTGGCCGAAACGCGTCTGGTCGGTACCCGGCATTAGCCCTAGTGTCAATAGATTGTCCATCAGGGTTTGGGGGATCATGGTGTTGAAGGCAATCGTGAAGTCCTCAATAAGCATACAGACGTAGGAGTCATTCTGTTCCAGGTGGGTGAGAGCAGTGTGGACCACAGAGGAAATGGCAGCCTCTGTTGATGGGTTCTTGCAGTATGCGTATTGATGAGGGTCCTCGTTGATGTTGATGGTTGTTTTGATGAGGGTTATGACCAGTTTTTTGAAGCATTTAGCATCTATCTAATTGTTTAAAAGGCAGAAAACAGTTTGTAGAGATAGAATATGTTAGATCTCATCTGTGCAATGTTTTATGTGGAGTACCACAAGGTTCAGTGCTTGGGCCTAAGTTGTTTATTTTATATGTAAACGATTTAATTAAGGTGTCTGGTATCCTCATGTGTGTTTTATTTACTGATGATACTACTTTCTTTTGTTCGGGTAGAGACTTGAATCAGATGTTTGAATTAATGAAGATGGGCTGAGTTGATGTAGAGGCAGGGCGGCCGGCTCAGGACCGGAAAGTCCCGGGTTCGATCCCTTTTCATGGCATACCTCGTTGTGTCCCTGGGCAAGACACTAAACCCTGAGTTGCTCCCGGTAGGACTGGCAGCGCCTTGCATGTCAAACTACTGCTACCGGTATATGAATGTGTACAGTATATGAATGGGTGGAGGGCTGGTACTGTGAAGCGCTTTGGGGCCCCTCAAAGGGGGCTGGAGAGTGCTATATTAGTAAGCTCCATTTACCATTTTGCAAAAATTCAAATTTGGTTTAAATGAAATAAATTATCATTGAACGTTGAAAAAACTAATTATATGATATTTAGTAAAAAAAAAAAAAGCCAACTGCAGATTTTCTTTTTAAAATTGATGGTGTCTGATGGTGATTTTAAACAGTGTTGGGTATGGGGAGATACACAGAGTGAGTGAAATAAGGTTTCTGGGAGTGATTATTGATGATAAATTATCATGGAAAAAACATACTAATTTTGTAAGAACTAAAATTTCTAAGTCTATGGCAGTACTAAATAAAGTAAGGGAATTACTGACTGACAAGGCTTTGTGTTTGCTGTATAATACAATTGTTGTGCCGCATTTAATTTATTGTGTTGGTGTCTGGGGTGCAGCTTGTAAAACGGTAAACAAGTCTATTCTTATGTTAAAGAAAAGAGCTGTAAGAATTATCTCAAAAAAGCATTATTGTCATCATTCAAGTATTTTGTTTTATCAACTAAAATTACTTAAGTTTTATGATTTGGCGGATTACATTATTATATTACTTATGTACAAGGCTCAGAATCATAATTTACCATCAAACATACAAGCGTATTTTGTTAAAAGGAGTAGTTGTTAAAATTTAAAGGGAACAGATATTTTTGTAAAGCCGAAGTATAGAACAAGTTTAAGGGGTAGGTCTACTTTAATGAAGGGAATTGGTTTATAGAATAGTTTGGATACTGATACTAAAAAGGAGAAATCATTATTTGTATTTAAGAAAAAGATCAAGAATATACATGTGGTCCCCGACTTACGAGCGAGTTCCGTTACTACGAGGTTCTCGTAAGATGAAAATCTCGTAAGTCCGTACATGTAAAAAAAAAATCTTACTTTGAGCGCAGCTTCTCTCATCTCTTAGCTCTGCCGCGTTACGTCGGAGGTCCCCAGCTTTCTGCAGCACCACGCAGTCCAAACTGTTTAAAGGAAGGACTGTTAGTACGCTAACTTCATACATTTGGAGCCAGAAAAATATTTAATAAACTTACCGAAAGCCGTTTCTCCGAGGTGTTCATTCATCCAAACAAGCTGCCCACGTTACCTGTTGTTAGCCCCCACCAGATTAGGCCTGCTCTCGTTAGCGCTCGTTATCACATCCAAAAAAGGCTGTCGGAGCTGCTTCTCCACGTTAGCTGGTGTCCATCCGACATCTTAGGCGAGCTCCCGACCGCCGGCCGTCGATTCGGCTTGGTTCTGGTCGGGGTCCGCTTAGCATTTAGCCTAGCCTTAGCTTAGCCCATGAGCTAATGTTGTCGCGCGACGCTTTGGGAGTGATCGCTGAACGATCTGCTGTTGCTGCTCCAGTCCAGACACATCCACAAAGTTCACCGAGTGTTTCCAGCTATTTTATCCATATGAGGCAACCTCTGATCGGACGCATGGTCCTCAAAAGCCAGTAGCTCCCGGCCAGTCTCTTTGCCGGCATGTCTACAGTAATCCCCGCCTGCTTAGCTCCGCTCGTTGCATGGTCAGGCGGCCGCAATCCGCTCGTTTTAGGTCTGCTGGAAGCGCGTTGGGAGCGATCGCTAATACGCTAAAATTTGAAATAAAACATAAAAATAACAATTATACTTTATTTATAAAGCCATTTAAAACAACCACAGCTGCAACAAAGTGCTGTACACATGAAATTAAGAACATTTAAACACACAAAAAATATAATAATGTTTTTTTTTTCATATTTTTATTAAATATGATAACCTCATAAAGTCGGATCCTCGTAAGTCCAGACACACGTAAATCGGGGACTACCTGTATTGCTGAACAATCATATTTATGTTAGTTAATATTAAGGAATTACAATGAATAATTGTGATAATTTGTGACTTCCGGTTATGACATCACAGTGAACAGACGCTTGTGCGGGTGGCTCGCTGCTGAATCCTTTAAATTAATCCGTAAGCTGGGCCAAAAGTCATAACTTTGCTTGTTTTGTTAATGCAAAAACGTTTACTTGGACTCATGCCACCGAAAAGTGCCAAATCTGGCCAAGTGTCAGCTAAAACGGTTCCACATGAGAGCGAGGCTGACGAAGCCGGGGCCGGTGAGACCAGGACCGGCGTGGGTGTGGCAATGCAGAGCCACATGGAGAAGGAGCAGGAGCCTCCGACAAATCGAGATATTCTTGAAGCAATCAGCTCACTGAAAGAAGATATGAATAAAAAATCTACGGACCTGATGCGAGCGATTAAGGATATCAAGGGGGATATAGAGTTGCTCTCTGAAAGAATTGGAGGAGCAGAAGTTCGTATTTCACAAACAGAGGATGACGTTACTGCCCTTCAAAATAAAGTTAAGTCTCTGGAGAAAACAGTGGAAGTGCTAAGTGACAGAGCTGCGGAGCAGGAGGACAGAGCCAGGCGCTCCAATTTGAGACTGATTGGGTTACCTGAGAGAGCCGAGGGATCGGATCTGTGTGGTTTTCTGGAGAAATGGTTGCCGGAGGCTCTGGGAGAAAGCTTCACCGTGTCCAGTTTTGTGGAGAGAGCCCACAGGATCGGGCCTCCTAACAGATCTGCAGTCCCAAGGGTGGTCATAATTAAGTTTTTGAACTATTGCGACCGGGAAAAAAAACCTGAAATCCATCAGAAAAATGAAGGAGCTGCATTATGAGGGACGCCGGATTTCCTTTTACCCGGACCTCTCGACCGAGACGCGCAAGCTGTAGCGGCGCTTTGATGAAGTGAAAACCCGACTCTGTGCCCTCAAAATTTGGTACAGCATTCTGTATCCAGCCCATCTGATTATTACGCATGGTGACAAGCGCAGGATCTTCAAATCCGTGGAGGAAGCGGAAAAATATATTGATGGAATGAACTCATAGACTTCGGGACATCTTTATTGGTCGCTTTTTTTCTTTTTTCGTCTTTGCTGTGGAGCGACGGTGGACTTTTGTCAACGAGGAGCACAAATTGGCCTATCAATGGACATTATAGTAAGTTAAAATTATTTTACTGCCAAAATTTGTAGGCATGAAACCTAAAAAGTATTTGAGTTTTACAAAATGTTTTTTTTTTCTATATGAGGTAGTATAAACATTGCTGCTAATAGTTTTTCATTACACCTCTAGATATCTATTAAAAATAATTTTTCTGCCAAGATTTATAGGCATGAAACCTAAAAAGTAAAGTTTTACAAAATGTTTTATTTCTGTATGAGGTAGCGTAAACATTGCTGCTAATAGTTTTTCATTACACCTTTAGATATCTGTTAAATATTATTTTACTGCCAAAATTTGTAGGCATGAAACCTACAAAGTATTTCTTTTTTTTTTCTCCAAAATGTTTTATTTCTATATGAGGTAGCATAAACATTGCTGCTAATAGTTTTTCATTACACCTTTAGATATCTGTTAAATATTATTTTACTGCCAAAATTTGTAGGCATGAAACCTACAAAGTATTTCTTTTTTTTTCTCCAAAATGTTTTATTTCTATATGAGGTAGCATAAACATTGCTGCTAAGTTTTTCATTACACCTCTAGATATCTGTTAAATATTATTTTACTGCCAAAATTTGTAGGCATGAAACCTAAAACGTATTTGAGTTTTTCAAAATGTTTTATTTCTGTATGAGGTAGCATTAACTCTTGTATTTTGGCCAGAAGCTTACTTTTTTCACCTATTAGCCCACCTACACATGACCGTTCTTGGATGTACAGACTTTCACGTTACCCACTTGATGGATACAACATTTACATAACCCAAGTTCAAGGTTTAAAAGGGGTTAACACATTTCGTTTGTGGAAATGTCTTTTTTTTTTTGGGATGTTGGGATCACTCTGGACAATTTAACATTGTTGATTTTACATGACCTGAATGTGAGAATGAGAAGGCGTCAATTTCTGTTTTTTTGTGTATATTTTCAACTATGTGATTTATGTCTGATTGTTCTACGGTAAACATATCTAGTTGGAATGTCAGAGGTCTAAACAAAATGGTCAAACTCAAACAGGTGCTGGGCAGAATAAAACAGATGAAAACTACAATATGTTTCTTGCAAGAGACACATTTGGTAGAAAAGGATGTGAACAAAATTAGATCTAGATGGCCTGGTCAGGTATTCTCTTCTAGTTTTACAACCCATGCTAGGGGAGTTATAATACTGATTCATAAATCAGTCCCATTTCAACTAAGGGATAAATACTCTGACCCATCAGGGAGATTTATTATACTCAGTGGCATAATAATATCTACACTGGTCAATTTGGTATGTTTATATGCCCCTAATGAGGACGATCCTGTTTTTTTACCAAGACTTTTTTTTAACTACTTCAGGCTATAATGGTATGTTTATAATCGGGGGAGATTTCAATTGTGCCTTAAGTCCTACATTAGACCGTTCAAAAAATTCAGCCACATCCCACTCAACAATCCAGGAAAACTATTGAGAAATATATAAAGGATCTTAACCTAGTGGAGATTTGGAGACAACTTTATCCAAATAAAACAGAGTACTCTTGCTTTTCAAGTACCTTTAAGACTTATTCGCGAATAGACTTTTTTCTGATCTCCTCCGGCCTGCTATCTATGGTCCAAAACTGTTGGTATGAGGCTATTTTACTTTCTGACCACGCTCCAATTAATTTATCAATAAAATTACCTAATTATTGCCGGCCCTCGATTCAATTTCGATTTCAGACTAAATGGCTTGAATCGGAGGAGTTTGAGGGTTTTCTTAAAGAGAGAATAACTGAATACTTTAACTTTAATACAAACCAAACTAGTGTATCAATAAAATGGGAAGCATTCAAAGCCTATTATCCATCCATCCATCCATTTTCTTCCGCTTATCCGGGGTCGGGTCGCGGGGGTAGCAGCCTAAGTAGGGAGGCCCAGACTTCCCTCTCCCCAGCCACTTGGAGCAGCTCCTCTGGGGGAATCCCAAGGCGTTCCCAGGCCAGCCGAGAAACATAGTCCCTCCAGCGTGTCCTGGGTCTTCCTCTGGGTCTCCTCCCGGTGGGACATGCCCGGAACACCTCACCAGGGAGGCGTCCAGGAGGCATCCTAACCAGATGCCCGAGCCACCTCAACTGGCTCCTCTCGATGTGGAGAAGCAGCGGCTCTACTCCGAGTCCCTCCCGGATGACTGAGCTTCTCACCCTATCTCTAAGGGAGAGTCCAGCCACCCTGCGGAGAAAACTCATTTCAGCCGCTTGTATCCGAGATCTTGTTCTTTCGGTCATAACCCAAAGCTCATGACCATAGATGAGGGTGGGAACGTAGATCGATCGGTAAATTGAGAGCTTTGCCTTTTGACTCAGCTCTCTCTTCACCACGACAGACCGGTACAGCGCCCGCTTCACTGCGGACGCTGCACCTATCCGCCTATCGATCTCACGCTCCAGTTTTCCCTCATTCGTGAACAAGATCCCGAGATACTTAAACTCCTCCACTTGGGGCAGGACCTCCTCCCCGACCCGGAGAGGGCACGCTACCCTTTTCCGGCTCAAGACCATGGCCTCGGATTTGGAGGAACTGATCCTCATCCCGGCCGCATCGCATTCAGCTGCAAACCGCTCCAGTGAAAGCTGTAGATCACGAGCTGATGAAGCCAATAGGACCACATCATCTGCAAAAAACAGAGAAGCGATTCTAAGGCCACCAAAACGGATCCTCTCAACACCTTGGCTGCGCCTAGAAATTCTGTCCATAAAAGTTATAAACAGAATCGGTGACAAAGGGCAACCTTGGCGGAGTCCAACTCTCACCGGAAACGAGCCTGACTTACTGCCGGCAATGCGGACCAAGCTCTGACACCGGTCGTACAGGGACCTAACAGCCCATATCAATGGGCCTGGTACCCCATACTCCCGGAGTACCCCCCACAGAACCCCCCGAGGGACGCG
>JBBPBX010054308.1:0-23521 GCA_038048925.1 Garcialebias charrua
ATTATCGTCCATGTTACTGTGAAGTAATGAGTACCAAACATGTGACTATCAGACACGCCAGGACACATTTCAAAGACAATCTGCAACATGTGTTGACATGTGTCTGTGTTGTAAAGCTGTAGATGGACCATCATCCAGGCTCGGACCTCCGGTAAGTACCACCCAATATGAAGCGGACGCTCACCCACTAAGCTATGACATTGTTCATGTTTGTTTGTTCACACCATTAACATGAACTCTTCATGAATGTAATCACGTGTGCGTCTAAAACTGGGACCCAAGCCAAGTCAAGATATCTCAAACGACACAAGAAACCAATCATCTTTCTAACTCCGCCATTTTTCAACTATTGAACTCAACTTTGATGTCAGTCGCTGAGGCTGGTCACTAATCTGACCTCAAGCACCAATTGATCAAATGAAATCTGTTTAAAACGAAGACTTTAACTTTTGAAGTCAACTCATTTAGTTAAATTTATTGTGACTCACTAAATTGATTTTTATAAAGTAGAGAGAAAGTGTGATCGCTGGTTCAAATCCCTTGACCATGGGTAGGAAGGGTGAAGCACCCAAATCTGCCTCCACCCTCATTTTCCCAACTCTGGTCCCTTGAGCAATTCTCTTACCCCCACCCACCCCCATCTTGTTTCTGGGTGCCATACATGGCAGCCCTCTGCTCCACACATGTGGGCTGTGGTAGCTCAGTGGTCAGCAGTTTTGTCAAGCAGGGCATCCAGTGTACAAACACCCAAATCTTCATGCAAGTGGCAACCCCTTGAAAAAAGGAACAGCCCAAGGGAAAAAATGTACATCTACTGTTAAATAAGTTTTGAAGTACGGTAGTCACCACAGCTAATCAACCATAGCCAACACAAAAATATTCAGTCACTTATACAGATGTTGAACTAAAGTTTATTGTGAGAAGTTGACAGTCACTCACAACACACACTTCCCTGGTCTTTAATCAAACCAACCTGAAATCATTCCTCTCTTGGGTCTACAGTTTGCAGCTTTTACAACCAGGGAAGAAAGCTTTTGTGCCATGTGTATTCAAATGTGGCCAAACCTTACTAAAGGGGCTTAAGTTGAGCGACAAGCCTGCTTTGGACCAACTTGGATCTATTCAGAGATTCAACAACCCGCGGCGATCGTATATTTAAACATTTTGCATTCTCTTTTTGCCTACGTCAGCTTCTGTACGAAAAATGCCACCACAACAAGAAGCATCCATGCATCTCTGTTATGTGGGGCGGCCGTGGCGTAGTGGTAATGGCAGTCGTCCCCCGATCGGAAGGTTGGCGATTCGAATCCTGGTTCCCCACACCATGTGTCGTTGTGTCCTTGGGCAAGACACTTAACCCCGAGTTGCTCCCGGACTGGAAAGCGCCTTGCATGGCAGTCTGCCACTACCGGTGTATGAATGTGTGAATGAATGGGTGGATGGTTGGTATTGTAAAGCGCTTTGGGGCCCCTCATAGGGGTCTGGAAAACGCTATATAAATAAGCTCCATTTACCATTTACCATTTACCATGTGCTTGGGGCACATCGGCCTTATTGTTTTGTCCCTTTGGTCAGGTCTTGGGTTCTGGGTTGGCTAATCAGCCTTTAATTGTTTTGGACTGTGGCTTTTCCAGCCACACTTAGTTAAGAGGCTGGTCTCAGGGAGCATTTGTCCCCTTCCCTTCTCTAGGCTCTTAGCATCGTCTAATGGTACGTCCAGACGAACAGCGTTTCAACTTCCAAAAAGCTCGTCACGCACGCAAGTGGACGCACTTGGTGTCCAGACCAGAACGCCAGAACGCGAAACTGCTGCGGGGTGTGTGGGAGGAGCTTACCGGTATACCGAGTCCTCACTGCACTCCGCCAGGCGAGGAGCTTTTTATTTCTGTCTCTGTGGAGCAGACTTGACTGGTCGTGAAGGACTTGTCGCGAACACACAGCTACAATGAGTTTCTCTTCCATAGTCCATGACTCCGCGGGTTTTTTCTGTGTCCCACAAACAATACGTCACATAGTTGCGCAATCGTTTCCGCGTCACATAGGGACTCTCCCCCTGACCCCCTCTCTTCTCCCCCCGACTCTCCCTGATCAACCAATCAGGGAGAGTTGAACGGCGTTTGAATGTTTGAACCGCAAAATCTTCAGCTAGATCAACGTGTGCTTTGGAGGCTGACGCGGGTTCACGTTGTTACGGCTGCAGTGGTTTTTGCCTCTTTTTCCTGGTATGGTTCTGGAGACAGGCCTTCTGCAGGTGTTTTGTGTTGCCCTGATTGGTGCACTCCTATTATTTAAGCTGCCATGCATGCAGCAGGAAGAAGGCTTTTCCTCCTTCCTCCTCCTCAGAACACCATTTTGGTTTGGTTTGTACCTTATGGTTGGTGTTGGTGAGTTTTGTCTACAATAATCATTTTGGGTTTCTCATTTTAGGCATTCATTTATTCATTTATCTAGCAGGTATTCATTTTTCTAGGTTTCTTAGCTCTAAAATAATTTAATAAATACCTTTTTTTATTTAATCACAAAATCCTTGTGTGGTCTCCTTTAATGTTACCCCACCAAATGAGCCTGGTGGACGTAACATTGTGGGGGCTCGTCTTACGCTGTACCTTGTGGGGTTTTTTTTTCCTGCTTGGTTGACTTGATTGGTTTTTTGTCGGTTTTGGTCTTACTTTTGTTGCGGTGTGTTCCTTGTGTGTTTGCTTGGAGGTCCATGAGGATTTTGATTGTTTTGGTATTTTGTGGGCTTTCTTTTTGAGGGGGGAGGAAAGTCTTGCTGGTTAAATAAGTGAGTGCTGACTGGTGTTTGTTGTTTTGGCTACTCCATTTTTAGTCGACCCTGTTTGTTTTTGTTTGTTATTTTTGGGCTGGATTCTGGGCTGAGGGCACCGCCCTGGTTGCTGCCTGAGAGGTTTTGGCCTGGAGGGATTTGCTGCCAGTGGCATTTTGGTGCTTCAACTGCTTTGGCTACCTTGGCTCTTGGAGGAAGGCCTGAAGACTAGGCTAAGGTTAGTTAGTTTTTTTCACTTAGTTAGCTGTAGGAAAATGGAGATTTGCCATTTGTTTGCACCAGTCATGCATTTCTTTATAGTGGTTGGACAAAGAATTTGGTAAAATTTGGTATTTGGTATCTGACTAGCTTTTGGTATTTGGTATTCTGGTTAAAATTTGGTATTTGGTATTCTGGTTGGACTTTGGTATTTGGTACTTTGGTTTGGTATTTGGTATCTGACTAGCTGTTGGAATTTGGTTTGTTAAAATGGATATTGTGAGTTCTTTTTTGGCTTCCCCAACTTCAGAACTTTTGGAAAAGCTCACTAAGGAGCAGATTCGTCAGGTAGCTGAACACTTTAAAATTGATTTCGAAGCTGTAAAAGGATTGAGGTTACCCCAGCTATAGCCTGGCCCTCGCCCTCCTACGCAGCTCCGCTCAATTCTCGTTTCCCTTCACTGCTCAGTCTGGGACTTCTCCCATCCACAAGGATTTCTCCGGTAGATTTTTGACCGGACCAATCAGAGAACAGAAGGAGCGGAGCTTTTGGCCCCTAACCCACGCCCCCACCTGTCCTGTCCCAGCGCGCAGCCAGCGAGCACCCGCATGTTCTTATTCAAAGCGATGCAGGACTGTTTTATATCTGACACAAATGTATTAATTTCCCCTTCTTAATCCCTTATCTGGAGTTTTCTGGAGTTTTTTTTGTAAAAAGTCAAGTAATCGCTCCCTCCTCCCTCCTCCTCTCCCTCCGCTGAGTGAAATGAACGAGGAAGAGCCTCAGGTTGTCACGAGAGAATTAAACTTGGGTTTTACGTTGCTGCCCGAGTCCCTGCATATTTTCTGGCCTTATGGTGAGCTGGACCAGAGCTACATGGTTTTATTTTTATTTTTTAAGACGTTTTATTTCCATAAACACAGAATATCCAGTGGTAGCGAGACGACATGCAGCAGGGAGTGGAGCAGATCTCAAGTTCACGAGAGCAGAGGAAGCAGACCATATATGGCTCTGAGGGGGAGGGAGCAGAATGCTTTTCCTGTTCAAAAATGTTCTAAGATCCAATGGTCTTGTTCCTCAGCAGAGGCCACGCCTCCAGCAAGAATCTGTTTTCTATTAAGAGATCCCAGACCCTTGTCCGAACCGAAGTGAAGGACAGGGTCTGGTTTTAACCAGGCTACCCCAGCTAAAGAGTTTTTTGAAAGACAATCTTGTAAAAATGAATGTCTTTACTATTTCTCTTTCAGATGCTGATATAACGGACATGACTTCCGGTGGTGCAGATTCGTTAACTGGTGCCTCTAAGTCAGATGGGGAAACTTTGGATCCAACCGTAACTCAAGATTCTCAATTAATGTTTCAATTTAAAAGATCTGAGGTTGAAATGAAGTTTGAGTTGGAAAAGTTACGGCTGGCACATGAACAGGAAGAAAGGAGGTTAGCACGTGAACTTGAACAGGAAGACAGGAGATTAGCACGTGAACATGAATTTGAAGAAAAGAGGTTAGCCCGTGAACTTGAGGAAAAGAAGTTAGCACAGGAAGAAAAGAGGTTGGCACAAGAACAGGAAGAAAAGAGGTTAGCACGTGAACATGAAGATAAGAGGTTGCACCTCCTCCGGTGGACCGAGCTTCTCCATCTGTTTCAGACGAATGTGCTCGAGACTTTCCTGAGGCATTTCCAGCTTGTGCCACAATGTTACGTCCACCAGGCTCATTTGGTGGGGTAACATTAAAGGAGACCACACAAGGATTTTGTGATTAAATAAAAAGGTATTTATTAAATTATTTTAGAGCTAAGAAACCTAGAAAAATGAATACCTGCTAGATAAATGAATAAATGAATGTCTAAAATGAGAAACCCAAAATGATTATTGTAGACAAAACTCACCAACACCAACCATAAGGTACAAACCAAACCAAAATGGTGTTCTGAGGAGGAGGAAAAGCCTTCCTATAGTTCCTAAATTGTTGCCTGTAATATTCAGGTACCCGTTCATAAGCTTTCAAAACAGCTTCTTTAACTGATTTGTACACCTTTCTTTCAGCTGAAGGCAATGAAACATAAGCTTTTTGGGCCTTACCCACCAGCACACTTTGCAGTAGAATGGAGCAATCTGGATCACTCCAGTCATTGTCCTCTGCCATGTCCTCAAACAAAGAGAAAAACACATCAGGATCGCATTCATTAAATTTAGGCAACAGCTTCAACATGTTAACCAAGTTACGTCCAGAAGACCCATCACCAACTTGAGATCCCCATCTGAGGTTGGCATATGCACATGAGTTGGAGCTTAAGAAATTATCTCTAGAAGCTGAGCATCTGAAGTTGAGGTCTGAGGGCAGGTTAAGTGGTGGAACTCTTAATCTGTCTCAAGTTGGTGATGGGTCTTCTGGACGTAACTTGGTTAACATGTTGAAGCTGTTGCCTAAATTTAATGAACACGATCCTGATGTGTTTTTCTCTTTGTTTGAGGACATGGCAGAGGACAATGACTGGAGTGATTCAGATTGCTCCATTCTACTACAAAGTGTGCTGGTGGGTAAGGCCCAAGAAGCTTGTGTTTCATTACCTTCAGCTGAAAGGAAGGTGTACAAATCTGTTAAAAAAGCTGTTTTGAAAGCTTATGAACGGGTACCTGAATATTACAGGCAACAATTTAGGAACTATAGGAAGGCTGAAGAACAGACAAATACAGATCTTGTCAGAGAATTAAACACACAGTTCTATCGCTGGTTATCAGCAGAGGGTGTGGATGATTTGAAATCCCTTTGTGAGTTGATAGTGTTGGAACAGTTTATGAACATTGTTCCACATCGGGTTGCCACTTATGTTAATGACCATAAAGTAAAAACTGCTGCTAAAGCTGCCATTTTAGCAGATGATTATGTTCTGACACATAGAGCTGTGAGGGATTATAAATTGGAAGATGGTCATAGCCCTAAGGAATCCCACCATGAATGGTTCCCTAGTAAAACTATATGGGATCCTACTTTGCATTCTAAAGACAACTCAATTTGTAACTATTGTCGTGAGAAGGGACACTGGAAAAACGAGTGTCCTTGGAATTCAAAATCTAATCTAATCTAATTTTCAGAATCCGTTGGAATCCTGGCAAAAACCAATGCAGATTTGTTCCTGTCTTTGATTCTATACGTTTACCTTATAATGTTTTGCTAGTTTTTTGATACTTTGTTAAAAAAATTAAAAAAAAAATTGTTGTGTTTTTTTTTGTTTTTTTTTCCCTCTCTTTTGTTTTCTATTGTTTATTGTTTGTTTGTTTGTTTATTGTTTAAGGAAATTCTACCATTGCTGTTCATTGTTCTTTAGTTTTAGCAGGTCGCTTTCGTAAATGAGCCCATGAGGTTCAAAAGATTTACCTGACTAAATAAAGGTTGAATGAATGAATAATCAAAGTAAGAGTAAACAAGATCATCAAAAACCTGTGGCTTTAGCCAGTGTTTCGCAGTCTCATTCAGTGGAGTCTACATCTCCAGCTGAAGTTGAAAGAGTTAGACCAACTGTTTTAGCTGCACCTGTTAACTTTAAGTCTTTTCCAGAACTGGACTGCACAGATCCCCTGACCTTTGAGAAGGATGTTGGACAAGACTATGCTCCTTTCATCACACAAGGGTTTGTTTCTTTGTCTGGCAGTTTAAAAAAAGTGGCTGTGAAGATTCTGCGTGACACTGGAGCATCTGAGTCTTTCATATTGGAATCTGTTTTGCCATTTTCTCCAGTTTCTGATACCGGTTGTAGTGTCTTGATTAGAGGTATTGGGTTGAAAACTTTCTCTGTGCCTCTCCATAAGATCTACTTGCAGTCGGAACTGGTTCAAGGAGAAGTAAATGTAGGCATTCGTCCTTCTTTGCCTGTGGAAGGTGTGTCTTTCATTCTAGGAAACAACCTGGCAGGTGGACGCGTGTGGCGAGATGTTGCACCTCCTCCGGTGGACCGAGCTTCTCCATCTGTTTCAGACGAATGTGCTCGAGACTTTCCTGAGGCATTTCCAGCTTGTGCCATCACTCGTTCTTTGGCTGAAAAGAAGGTTGAGTCTGGTAAACCTTTGGTTGAAAAGAAGGTTGAGTCTGGTAAACCTTTGGTTGAAAAGAAGGTTGAGTCTGGTAAACCTTTGGTTGAAAAGAAGGTTGAGTCTGGTAAGCTTTGTAAGAAGACTGCCTGTTTGCCAACTCTTCCTGTTCCCTTGTCACTCAGTGATTTGATTGCAGCCCAGCAGGAGGACACTACCTTAGCTGCTCTGTTTGAACAAGTCCAGGCAGCTGAACAGGACACAAAAGTGTCAAATAGGTATTTTCAACAAGGACTGTTGGTACGTAACTGGTTGCCTTATAGTGGCGGCGATGTTGTTGGTCCAGTTGATCAAGTTGTTGTTCCAATTAAGTTCAGAAACCTCGTTTTGAAAACTGCTCATGGAGAACTGTCTGGCCATCTAGGAGTCAATAAAACTTATAATCAAGTGTTGCATTATTTTTGTTGGCCCCGTCTAGAAAAAGATGTCTCTAATTTTGTGAAAATCTGTCACACCTGTCAGTTAACTGGAAAACCAAATCAGAACTTGAAACCAGCTCCACTTTTCCCCATACCTGCTGCTGATAAAATTGTACAGGAAAGCACAGGGTTCAGTACAAATGAGCTGGTGTTTGGACCTCAGGTGCACAGTCCCCTTGCTAGTTCTAACTTCTTGAATTCTGATCCACTATCAACCTTGTTCCACTACATTAATGGTTTTCATCGCAGACTTATCTTGGCTGGCCAATTGGCTTCTGAGTATCTCAAAAAACCTCAGAAAAAGTTGAAACAATGGTTTGACCAGAAAGCTGAAAATAGAGTGTTTCACCCAGGAGAGAAGGTGCTTGCCTTGCTTCCTACTCAAGGTTCGAAAGAAACCCTGGCTCTAATTTGGGCATTGCAGCACTTTGATGTGTATGTGAGCGGGGGTTCGTTTCCTGATGTGGTGTATTCTGATCATAACCCTTTGACCTTTTTGCACTCCTTACAGAGTCCAGAGAAGGTGTTTGGTGTGATGGGCCTTATTCCTGCAACCTGGAAAGGCACTGAGAATGTGCCGGCGGATGCATTGTCTCGGGCCATTGATGGACAAGATTAACAGAAGAGTGGTTGCAGAGCTCCTGGTTGGACCCTCTGTTTAAAGGGGGGAGGTGTTACGGCTGCAGTGGTTTTTGCCTCTTTTTCCTGGTATGGTTCTGGAGACAGGCCTTCCGCAGGTGTTTTGTGTTGCCCTGATTGGTGCACTCCTATTATTTAAGCTGCCATGCATGCAGCAGCAAGGAGGGATTTTTCCTCCTGCCTCCTCCTCAGAACACCATTTTGGTTTGGTTTGTACCTTATGGTTGGTGTTGGTGAGTTTTGTCTACAATAATCATTTTGGGTTTCTCATTTTAGACATTCATTTATTCATTTATCTAGCAGGTATTCATATTTCTAGGTTTCTTAGCTCTAAAATAATTTAATAAATACCTTTTTATTTAATCACAAAATCCTTGTGTGGTCTCCTTTAATGTTACCCCACCAAATGAGCCTGGTGGACGTAACAACGTGCACGGAAAAACGCTTTCCATCATGCTCAACATGCACGTGACGTGACGCCCAATGCCAAAACGCGGCTGGAAGCGCGTCCCCCATTGACTTTGCATGTAAGCTGGACGCTCCTGCCGTTGAAACGCTGTTAGGTGTGAATGCACCATAAGGCTCACTCTGCTTTTGCTCCTCTCATGCTCCCACATTTTTGGACCTTTTTCTTGGCCGCCCTGGTTTTTCCAGGGCCCTTGTTTTTGTTGTTGTCCTGGAGCTGTGGCCTGCTGTTGGTAGCCCCAGCCTCCCTCAGGTAATTTTTAACTTTTTGTATACTTATTGTAACTTTGGCCTGGTGGGACCGGTTGTCCGGTTTTCGCCCTTTTCTTTTGTAAAAGGTATTTTAGTAGTTTTTTTCTTCTAGTTTTAATCTGGTACTAGCAACGGCTTCAACAGCCCTGTATAGGGTTGGCCCACTGTGGTTCCTTTTTGTTCTGTTTGGCCGGGTCACCAGGTCCAGTTTTAAGTTAATAATGTACTTTGGTTTATTGTGTTTTTTGGGTGAACACGGGACTTAGGGGGTTCATTATATATTTTTTCCCTGCAGGAAGCAGCAGCTTTAATAAAGTGAATGTTTGAACACATATTTGTGTCTCGTGTCCTCCTTTAATATGTTGTGCCCTTGGTGGACGTAACAATGTCCAAACTGGAAGCAATGGATTAATTGTTTCATCCATTTACCTTATATAAAGTCAGGAAACCTGCAGCACAAGTGTCAAATAAATATTTTTGTTGAGTGAACAGAACTATTTATTTAAAGCCAATAATTATCAGTCTGTTCATCTGGACAGTTTCTTTTTTATAGAAACATTTCACCCTCCATCCTGATGATGCCCTCGGTATGGAGGGTGAAACATTTCCATAAAAAATAAACTGTCCGGATGACCCGCCTGAGAATTATTGGATTTGGTACCTGGATGATTGAGCATGAACTTTCTTGTATTTATTTAAAGTTTTATTAGGAAGAGAAAGTCAGCTGTCACTCCATCACCGATGGAGCATCCGAAGCCGTGATGATGTCAGAGGGAACAGAGGTTTGGACGGATCACGTGATGTGATGTGAGTGAAAGTTGACAAACAGGATGTGGAGCTTGGTTCTGAGAGCTCGGCTCAGAGTCCGGGGTCTGAGTTCACGGTCCACAGTACAGGCGTGAGTCATTCACACAGATGCAGGAAAGCTAAACTTATCCGAGGGTTTTAGCTGGAATCAATGGTCTGAAGTCAGAGCAGACGTCTTCAGACATGAGGCATAAGACAAGCACAGCACGCAAAAAATAAAAGCACAATCACAGGTCCAAAATTATTTCAAATAAAGTATTTCAAATGACTGTGGCAGGATGGGGGCAAACTGTCCATTCAGAGCATCGGGATATTTCCCGGTGGCCTGGCCGTTCGCTGAGGGTCCTGTCACGTTTGATTATTTAAAATAAATCTGTTCATGCAGCATGGACTGCTTATTTAAACTATTACAATATTTAAATTTTAATTGTTTTTTACACAGTAGGAGGGAGACTGGGAGTGATGAGCACAAGTGTGATTGCAGCAAGAAGTGGGCGTGGCAGAGAGCAGAGATCATGACATGCTGCAGGAGGGAGCTTCTCCCTGCACCTGTGAGCTGCACACAGGTGCAGGAAACTGAATGTTAGGAAACACCTTGTATCTGTGACTTTCCTTCCCTCCATTGATTACAGTGACATTCTCTACATGAACGCTCCTACAAGCACCCTGCAGATGTTGGATGCTGTCTATCATGGTGCACTAAGATTCATAACTGGTGCCTGGGGCACATCGGCATGGACATGATTACCTGCAGTGTTCCGTCAGTGAGGACTGAACTTGGAAAAAGGGCCTTCTCCTACTCCGCTCCTGTTTCCTGGAATATCTTGTAAAAAGATCTGAAGCTCTCGACCTTGACTTCTCTAAATGGTTTTAAGAATCTGTTAAGTTTCTGGTAAAAACCAATGCAAACGTGTTCCTGTTTTTAGTTTTCTACATCGCCTTATAATCTAGCTATTTTTATTATTATTTTTTTAAACATTTTTTAATACCATTATCTTTCATTTTTTTCTTCTCGATTTGTTTGTATGTATCTTTTATGATTATCTTTGTTGTCTTTATTGTCCACTGTTGTCATCATTCTTTGTTAAACCAGGTCTCTCGTAAATGAGTCCCCGAGGCTCAATGGGATTAACCTGTAAAAATAAAGGTTGAATGCAGATTACACACTGTGTTTGCAAGTCAATATTCAGACTTACCAATAAAATCATTGGATTTTCCCATGTCATAGTCCCAAACTGACACATCCAGAGTTTTCTTGGCGAGATCAGTGTGCATTATTTCATAACTAAACTCCTAAAACACAGTGAAAAAAGAGACTTTGATTACATTTGGGAATAAAATGTGAGAGAGCAGGCAGTGCCAAGTCGGTGCAGCTGACCTCGTTAAACTCTGGGTTGAGGGTCTTCTTTTTCATCTGCGTCTTGTTTTTGGCTTTTTTCCCCATGTCAGGTTTCAGACATCTGTGGCACAAAAAGCAGAATTTAATCCCTACAGAAGCTAATCATTTATGTGAGGTTGAGGACGACGTTCATACATTTTGACAAATGGGTCAGAGTATCCGTTGGAGTCCATGGCAGCCAGGTGAGCACAGCGAACGATGCCCACGACCAGACGGCAGTGCTGACTGTTGTACATCAGTGATATCAGGATGCGGCCCCTTTCCTCCAAGTCCTCACCTTTGTTCAGCTGCACGCACATACATGCACGTTACACACACACACAAACTTAGTGATGCTGTGTGCCTTTTTCTGCAGTCATATGTCTCAATCAGTAACCTCAAAATAATATTTTCATTATTGTTGTAATAAGATCGTGCACGTGTTCCTGTAAGGTTAAAAGTGACAATGAAAATAAGTCCACATTTGTTTCTTCCAAACATAAATTCACTAACTACTTGCACTGAGTTGCAAAGGCTTTCCCTCTCTGCCCTCTTTTTATACCGTTGCCTTAAGTTACAACCTAGAATTTAAATGGACTTTCTAAAATGTAATTGTCTAGAACCTCCTTCTTCCACCTGCGTAATATTACTAAAATTAGAAACATGTAAAAATGATGCAGAAAAACTGGTTCATGCATTTGTCACGTCTAGACTGGACTATTGCAATGGTTTATTATCTGGGTGTCCAATAGTTCTTTAAAAAGTCTTCAGTTGATCCAACATGCTGCTGCCAGAGTCTTAACTGGAGTTACTGGGAGAGATCAGATCTCTCCAGTTTTAGCTTCTCTCCACTGGCTCCCTGTCAAATTCAGAACTGAATTCAAAATCTTACTTCTAACCTACAAAGCTCTCAACAACCTAGCTCCATCTTATATTCCAGATCTTATTGTTCCATATTTTACTAACAGAGCACTTCACTCTCAGACTGCAGGTTTACTTGTGGTTCCTAGAGTTTCCAGCAGCAGAATGGAGGAAGATCTTTCAGTTGTCAGGCTCCTCTCTTGTGGAACCAACTTCCAGTTCTATTTCGTATAAGCTCCACCCTTTAGGCCTTCACTAGTGGGTATTCCCCCCGCGCGCCAGCGCACACGGAAAAACTTTAGTCCACGCCCACCTGCTGTGGGCCCACCCCGTCCGTATAAATTACGGTGACGCGGGAAAATCGGCTCCTCGTTTTTCTTCATCCAGCGAGCACTGTTTAAAGAAGAAGATAAGTCGTCGTTCAGCTCCGACACCACCCGCCCCTGTGAGCTCCTTCTTCCAGAAGAGAGACAGACGAGCAGTTTTTTCAGGCTAATAAGATACAGGCTAATGTCGAGGAGGTTTTTTCTCCGTAGCGAAAAACTATGGTACTCGCTAAACGACGCCATCGCCTTTTGTTCTCGTCAGAACCGCAAAGCAAATCGAATGATTCCATCGAAAAAGGTGATGCTAACATTAGCCCCTCTGCTTCTCCCTCCTGGAGGGCATGATGGCGGCCTCCGGGGCTCAGTATAGATCTTATGACTGTTTTTTACATTTTACACTTTTGTTGGATGTAACTGGGACCTCGTGTACAAAAGAGAGCACATTAGACCCGTTTTGTCCTCCCTGCACTGGTTCATCTTCTAATCCAGTTCAAAATGCTCTGGTTTGTCTATAAATCACTAAACAGCTCCGCCCCTTCCTGTCTTACTGATCTGCTGCAGTCATGTGTCTCACCACGTTCTCTGAGGTCAGCAGACCAGTTGATCCTCACAGTTCCAGGAACCCGTCTCAAGTGCAGAGGTGACAGGACCTTCTCTGTCGCAGGACCAAGACTCTGGAAGGAGTTACCTTTGCTTGTCAGACAGGCCCCTCCCTCACAGTTTTTAAATATCACTTAATAACTCACAGTTATTCCCTGTCTTTCAGCTCTGAGCCTGTGTGCATCACACTGTGTTGTTGTTGTTGTTGTTGTTGTTGTTGTTGTCCTCTATTGTTTGTTTGTTTCTACGTTCAGTTTCCTGTTATGTAACAAGTTGCTGTGTGCTGCTCTGTCTGTCCCTGTACAGCACTTTGGTGTGCACTGTTTAAAGTGCTTTATAAATAAAGTGCTATGGTATAGTATAATTTTGTTCCACCACATGTACCACATGTGATGAGAATGACAAATAAAGAACCTTGAATCCTTCAATGGACGGATAACAGAGTGCACTGTTGGTGGTGATCACCTGCATTATACAGATTTTTCATCACTTGTTCACGTTTGTTGAGTTTATAAATCATTTTTAAGTTCCAGATGTGTGCAGGTCTTACATCGTCCTCATAAAATGCCATTCCACGGATCGATCCTCCAACCGCCTTCTTCACCTGAAAATACAGAACACTGCCATCATCATCATCATGACACCAACACTAGCATCAGCAGCCCTTGTGAAGACATTTAAACATCAAGCAAGGGACGAACAGAGTCAATAGTTAAAGGTTAGTATTTCCTGTTTGCTTGTTCTTAACGAGTCAAATCGGTTCTCGTCATCCTGACCATTTCATTGTTGACGTGGTGTTGACCTGCACATGACAAACAACGCCTCAAACACCACACATGGATCACGACCGCTGACTGAAACGTTGTTCGTTGTGTTTGAAGAAGACGCTGGTGTTTGCAGTAAAGGTTACAGCGAGCTCACACTGAAGAAGACCAGGTGTGGCGTCTCTTACCGGCATCGTTCTCTCCAAACAAACGTTGAAGTTCTTCTTCTGGTTAAACGTCAGTTTCTTCAGGGCCACTCTCGTCTCTCCTATGAACTCATTGTGTCCAAACGTGTCCTCGTCGCTCACAGAAAGTCTGAGGGCAGAGGCGCTCTGGAATTGTATTTTACTGACAAATGGCCCGATGTGAGAATAGTTCGAGGTACTGAGGGTACCTGAGCGTCTTCCGCTGCATTTCATCATCCGTGATGCCGTGGTAGACGAGAGTCTCGTTCCACACGGGATTCAAGGTGGTTTTAAGGGTCTTGGTGCGAAGCTTGTTCGCCTGAGGGCACGACGGGAGGAAACACATGTATCAGACAGTATGACAAAGACAGAGTTCAGGCTCCATGTCAATGAATGGATGAATGGTTACCTTACTGGCTCCAGGTAACAGGTGCAGTTTAACGTACGGGTCTGCCAGGCCATTCGAGTCCATCGGCTTCAAACCCTGAAAGTGCAAAAGTTTTAATTCTACTTGGTTTATTTAAATCCCGTCTTGTTTCTGCTTGTCCCAACGCTTCATGTCAGACGTCTCTTCCAACAGTTTCTCTGCTGACGTGACGTCTCGTGTCTTCCTGGTCTCTGCTCTGCCTTTATTTGTCTAGACCCTCATATTTTTTCTTGTTTTCCCATTTAGCTTTGACCTTTACTGCTAAGAACTGATTTTTCTTTACTTTTAATGACCTTCATTGTCTCATGTCTTGCAGCTCTATTATTTTATTGCTTTTTATAGACCTTGCATCGTGGTCTTGTTGGTGTTTGAACTTGGGCCTTGAAACCTTGAGGAGCCAGTTTGAGCCCAGGTTCATTCAGAAAGGGCATCTGGAACAAAATGGCTGCCAAACCTTTGTGAGTTAGTTCTCCCCGACACGCTCTGTACTTCTCTATCAACATCCTCAAATCAAAGATGATCATCTGTGGTGATCTTTCTTGGCATGAAACCATACTGCTGCTCACAGATAGTCACCTCTTGTCTAAGCCTTCCTTCCACAACTCTCTCCCAGATCTTCATCGTGTGACTCATCAACTGAATTCCTCTGTAGTTGCTACAACTCTGTACATCACCCTGTCTGACACTCTCTTCACCTCTACTACATTCTTTGCTACTCCTCCTTGCTGCGAGCCTTGCTGCCCTTCCACTTGGTCTCTTGGACACATAAAACATCTACCTTCCTTCTCTGCATCATGCCAGCCAGCTCTCTACCTTTGTCTGTCATTGTCCCCACATTTAGAGTTTCAACCCTCAGTCCTACAGTCTTCACTTTCCTCCTCTCCCTCTGTCTCCTGACACGTTTCCCTCCTCAGGGTCTTCCACTAACAGTAGCTCAATCTACTGGCACCCTGTTGGTCAACAGCACGGTGGCGGTGGTTGTTAACCCGGGCCTCGACTGATCCGGTATCGTTTTGTTTTGTTTAATTTAATAATAAAGTTTATTTTTGCTCAAGCTCCTCATGTCTGTCTGCATCTGGGTCCAACCAGCTAGTTGAAGGTCACACAGCACAAGTTGAAGGACAAAAGGATTTATTTACAAATCTAATTTATCTGAAGTATAAATGAATCAATGATGGAGTGAATAATTCACATCATCATTCATAAAAGGCTGGGTGGACTAAAATGTGACTTCATGCTCTGCTTCATTCAAATGTGTGAGTGAGAGAAAAGGTTTTAATGTAGTAAAACATGAGAAGGTCGTGAAAAGTTTGATTATTCCTAAACAAATTGATCAAACTAGATGATGAACATCTCAGCTCCATGAGAGTCTCATCGTGTCGCTTCATGATAACATGAATCCATCACCATGTTGTGATAACATGAATCCATCACCATGTTGTGATAACATGAATCCATCACCCTGTTGTGATAACATGAATCCATCACCATGTTGTGAGTCCAGTTCATGTGTTCACCTGATATTTAATGATGCAGCAGTTCATGTGTTCACCTTAGCTTTAATGATGCAGCAGATCAGAGAGTGCTTCTCTTGTTCATAAAGAAGACTGAACTCCAAAGATCCCAACGTGGCTGAAAGAATAAAAACACATTTAGACCAACGTCTGAAACAGATCATCATGACACAGATCATCATGACACAGATCATCATGAAACAGATCATCATGAAACAGATCATCATGAAACAGATCATCATGAAACAGATCATCATGACACAGATCATCATGAAACAGATCATCATGAAATAGATCATCATGAAATAGATCATGAAACAGATCATCATGACACAGATCATCATGAAACAGATCATCATGACACAGATCATCATGAAACAGATCATCATGACACAGATCATCATGAAACAGATCATCATGACACAGATCATCATGAAACAGATCATCATGACACAGATCATCATGAAATAGATCATCATGAAACAGATCATCATGAAACAGATCATCATGAAACAGATCATCATGAAACAGATCATCATGAAACAGATCATCATGAAACAGATCATCATGACACAGATCATCATGAAACAGATCATCATGAAACAGATCATCATGAAACAGATCATCATGAAACGGATCATCATGACACAGATCATTATAACACAGATCATCATGAAATAGATCATGAAACAGATCATCATGAAACAGATCATCATGACACAGATCATTATGACACAGATCATCATGACACAGATCATCATGAAATAGATCATGAAACAGATCATCATGAAACAGATCATCATGAAACAGATCATCATGACACAGATCATCATGAAATAGATCATCATGAAATAGATCATCATGAAACGGATCATCATGAAACAGATCATCATGAAACAGATCATCATGAAACAGATCATCATGACACAGATCATCATGAAATAGATCATCATGAAATAGATCATCATGACACAGATCATCATGAAACGGATCATCATGAAACAGATCATCATGACACAGATCATCATGAAACAGATCATCATGACACAGATCATCATGACACAGATCATCATGAAACAGATCATCATGACACAGATCATCATGAAACAGATCATCATGAAACAGATCATCATGAAATAGATCATCATGAAACAGATCATCATGAAACAGATCATCATGAAACAGATCATCATGAAACAGATCATCATGACACAGATCATCATGAAACAGATCATCATGAAACGGATCATCATGACACAGATCATTATAACACAGATCATCATGAAATAGATCATGAAACAGATCATCATGAAACAGATCATCATGACACAGATCATTATGACACAGATCATCATGACATAGATCATCATGAAATAGATCATGAAACAGATCATCATGAAACAGATCATCATGAAACAGATCATCATGACACAGATCATCATGAAATAGATCATCATGAAATAGATCATCATGACACAGATCATCATGAAACGGATCATCATGAAACAGATCATCATGAAACAGATCATCATGACACAGATCATCATGAAATAGATCATCATGAAATAGATCATCATGACACAGATCATCATGAAACGGATCATCATGAAACAGATCATCATGAAACAGATCATCATGAAACAGATCATCATGAAACAGATCATCATGAAACAGATCATCATGAAACAGATCATCATGAAACGGATCATCATGACACAGATCATCATGAAACAGATCATCATGACACAGATCATCATGAAACAGATCATCATGAAACAGATCATCATGACACAGATCATCATGAAATAGATCATCATGAAATAGATCATCATGAAACAGATCATCATGAAACGGATCATCATGAAACAGATCATCATGAAACAGATCATCATGACACAGATCATCATGAAACAGATCATCATGAAACAGATCATCATGACACAGATCATCATGAAACAGATCATCATGAAACAGATCATCATGACACAGATCATCATGAAACAGATCATCATGAAATAGATCATGAAACAGATCATCATGAAACAGATCATCATGAAATAGATCATGAAACAAATGATCACGAAATAGATCATCATGAAACAGATCATCATGAAACAGATCATCATCAAATAGATCATGAAATAGATCATGAAACAAATGATCATGAAACAGATCATCATGAAACGGATCATCACGAAATAGATCATCATGAAACAGATCATCACGAAACAGATCATCATCAAATAGATCATGAAATGGATCATCATGAAACAGATCATCATGAATTAGATCATGAAATGGATCATCATCAAACAGATTATATGTATCATGAAACAGATCATCATCAAACAGATCATCATGAAACAGATCATCATGAAACAGATCATCATGAAATAGATCATGAAACAGATCATCATGAAACAGATCATCATGAAACAGATCATCATGAAACAGATCATCATGAAACAGATCATGAAACAGATCATCATGAAACAGATCATCATCAAATAGATCTTGAAACAGATCATAATGAAATAGATCATGAAACAAATGATCATGAAACAGATCATCATGAAACGGATCATCATGAAATAGATAATCATCAAACAGATCATCATCAAACAGATCATCATCAAATAGATCATGAAATGGATCATCATGAAACAGATCATCATCAAATAGATCATTAAACGGATCATCATCAAACAGATTATATGTATCATGAAACAGATCATCATGAAACAGATCATCATGAAACAGATCATCATGAAACAGATCATGAAACAGATCATCATGAAACAGATCATCATCAAATAGATCTTGAAACAGATCATAATGAAATAGATCATGAAACAAATGATCATGAAACAGATCATCATGAAACAGATCATCATGAAACAGATCATCATCAAATAGATCATGAAATGGATCATCATGAAACAGATCATCATCAAATAGATCATTAAACGGATCATCATCAAACAGATTATATGTATCATGAAACAGATCATCATGAAACGGATCATCATGAAACAGATCATCATGAAACAGATCATCATGACACAGATCATCATGAAATAGATCATCATGAAATAGATCATCATGACACAGATCATCATGAAACGGATCATCATGAAACAGATCATCATGAAACAGATCATCATGAAACAGATCATCATGAAACAGATCATCATGAAACAGATCATCATGAAACAGATCATCATGAAACGGATCATCATGACACAGATCATCATGAAACAGATCATCATGACACAGATCATCATGAAACAGATCATCATGAAACAGATCATCATGACACAGATCATCATGAAATAGATCATCATGAAATAGATCATCATGAAACAGATCATCATGAAACGGATCATCATGAAACAGATCATCATGAAACAGATCATCATGACACAGATCATCATGAAACAGATCATCATGAAACAGATCATCATGACACAGATCATCATGAAACAGATCATCATGAAACAGATCATCATGACACAGATCATCATGAAACAGATCATCATGAAATAGATCATGAAACAGATCATCATGAAACAGATCATCATGAAATAGATCATGAAACAAATGATCACGAAATAGATCATCATGAAACAGATCATCATGAAACAGATCATCATCAAATAGATCATGAAATAGATCATGAAACAAATGATCATGAAACAGATCATCATGAAACGGATCATCACGAAATAGATCATCATGAAACAGATCATCATGAAACAGATCATCATCAAATAGATCATGAAATGGATCATCATGAAACAGATCATCATGAATTAGATCATGAAATGGATCATCATCAAACAGATTATATGTATCATGAAACAGATCATCATCAAACAGATCATCATGAAACAGATCATCATGAAACAGATCATCATGAAATAGATCATGAAACAGATCATCATGAAACAGATCATCATGAAATAGATCATGAAACAGATCATCATGAAACAGATCATCATCAAATAGATCTTGAAACAGATCATAATGAAATAGATCATGAAACAAATTATCATGAAACAGATCATCATGAAACGGATCATCATGAAATAGATAATCATCAAACAGATCATCATCAAACAGATCATCATCAAATAGATCATGAAATGGATCATCATGAAACAGATCATCATCAAATAGATCATTAAACGGATCATCATCAAACAGATTATATGTATCATGAAACAGATCATCATGAAACAGATCATCATGAAACAGATCATCATGAAACAGATCATGAAACAGATCATCATGAAACAGATCATCATCAAATATATCTTGAAACAGATCATAATGAAATAGATCATGAAACAAATGATCATGAAACAGATCATCATGAAACAGATCATCATGAAACAGATCATGATCAAATAGATCATGAAATGGATCATCATGAAACAGATCATCATCAAATAGATCATTAAACGGATCATCATCAAACAGATTATATGTATCATGAAACAGATCATCATGAAACAGATCATCATGAAACAGATCATCATGAAACAGATCATGAAACAGATCATCATGAAACAGATCATCATCAAATAGATCTTGAAACAGATCATAATTAAATAGATCATGAAACAAATGATCATGAAACAGATCATCATGAAACGGATCATCATGAAATAGATCATCATGAAACAGATCATCATGAAACAGATCATCATCAAATAGATCATGAAATGGATCATCATCAAACAGATCATCATCAAATAGATCATGAAACAGATCATCATCAAACAGATTACATGTATCATGAAACAGATCATCATGAAACAGATCATCATGAAATAGATAATCATGAGACAGGTCATAATTGAATAGATCTTGAAACAGATCATAATGAAATAGATCATGAAACAAATGATCATGAAACAAATGATCAAACTATAATGAAATAGATCATGAACTAGATCACCATGAAATAGATGATAATGAACCAGATCATCATGTGACAGATCATAATGAACCGGATCATCGTGAAACGGATCATCATGAAACGGATCATGAAACAGATCATCATAAAACGGATCTTCATGAAACAGAATCAGATCTTCATGAAACAGATCATCATGAAACGGATCATCATGAACCAGAACATCATGAAACGGATCATCATGAAATAGATCATCATGAAACAGATCAGCATGAAACGGATCATCATGAAACGGATCATCATGAAATAGATCAGCATGAAACAGAGCTGTGGGAGGAGCTTACCGGTATACCGAGTCCTCACTGCACTGCGCCAGGCGAGGAGCTTTTTATTTCTGTCTCTGTGGAGCAGACTTGACTGGTCGTGAAGGAGTTGTCGCGAACACACAGCTACAATGAGTTTCTCTTCCATAGTCCATGACTCCGTGGGTTTTTTCTGTGTCCCACAAACAATACGTCACATAGTTGCGCAATCGTTTCCGCGTCACATAGGGACTCTCCCCCTCTCCCCCTGACCCCCTCTCTTCTCCCCCCGACTCTCCCTGATCAACCAATCAGGGAGAGTTGAACGGCGTTTGAATGTTTGAACCGCAAAATCTTCAGCTAGATCAACGTGTGCTTTGGAGGCTGACGCGGGTTCACGTTGTTACGGCTGCAGTGGTTTTTGCCTCTTTTTCCTGGTATGGTTCTGGAGACAGGCCTTCTGCAGGTGTTTTGTGTTGCCCTGATTGGTGCACTCCTATTATTTAAGCTGCCATGCATGCAGCAGGAAGAAGGCTTTTCCTCCTTCCTCCTCCTCAGAACACCATTTTGGTTTGGTTTGTACCTTATGGTTGGTGTTGGTGAGTTTTGTCTACAATAATCATTTTGGGTTTCTCATTTTAGGCATTCATTTATTCATTTATCTAGCAGGTATTCATTTTTCTAGGTTTCTTAGCTCTAAAATAATTTAATAAATACCTTTTTTTATTTAATCACAAAATCCTTGTGTGGTCTCCTTTAATGTTACCCCACCAAATGAGCCTGGTGGACGTAACATTGTGGGGGCTCGTCTTACGCTGTACCTTGTGGGGTTTTTTTTTCCTGCTTGGTTGACTTGATTGGTTTTTTGTCGGTTTTGGTCTTACTTTTGTTGCGGTGTGTTCCTTGTGTGTTTGCTTGGAGGTCCATGAGGATTTTGATTGTTTTGGTATTTTGTGGGCTTTCTTTTTGAGGGGGGAGGAAAGTCTTGCTGGTTAAAATAAGTGAGAGCTGACTGGTGTGTGTTGTTTTGGCTACTCCATTTTTAGTCGACCATGTTTGTTGTTTTTGTTTGTTATTTTTGGGCTGGATTCTGGGCTGAGGGCACCGCCCTGGTTGCTGCCTGACAGGTTTTGGCCTGGAGGGATTTGCTGCCAGTGGCATTTTGGTGCTTCAACTGCTTTGGCTACCTTGGCTCTTGGAGGAAGGCCTGAAGACTAGGCTAAGTTTAGTTAGTTTTTTTCACTTAGTTAGCTGTAGGAAAATGGAGATTTGCCATTTGTTTGCACCAGTCATGCATTTCTTTATAGTGGTTGGACAAAGAATTTGGTAAAATTTGGTATTTGGTATCTGACTAGCTTTTGGTAGTTGGTATTTGGTATTCTGGTTAAAATTTGGTATTTGGTATTCTGGTTGGACTTTGGTATTTGGTACTTTGGTTTGGTATTTGGTATCTGACTAGCTGTTGGAATTTGGTTTGTTAAAATGGATATTGTGAGTTCTTTTTTGGCTTCCCCAACTTCAGAACTTTTGGAAAAGCTCACTAAGGAGCAGATTCGTCAGGTAGCTGAACACTTTAAAATTGATTTCGAAGCTGTAAAAGGATTGAGGTTACCCCAGCTATAGCCTGGCCCTCGCCCTCCTACGCAGCTCCGCTCAATTCTCGTTTCCCTTCACTGCTCAGTCTGGGACTTCTCCCATCCACAAGGATTTCTCCGGTAGATTTTTGACCGGACCAATCAGAGAACAGAAGGAGCGGAGCTTTTGGCCCCTAACCCACGCCCCCACCTGTCCTGTCCCAGCGCGCAGCCAGCGAGCACCCGCATGTTCTTATTCAAAGCGATGCAGGACTGTTTTATATCTGACACAAATGTATTAATTTCCCCTTCTTAATCCCTTATCTGGAGTTTTCTGGAGTTTTTTTTGTAAAAAGTCAAGTAATCGCTCCCTCCTCCCTCCTCCTCTCCCTCCGCTGAGTGAAATGAACGAGGAAGAGCCTCAGGTTGTCACGAGAGAATTAAACTTGGGTTTTACGTTGCTGCCCGAGTCCCTGCATATTTTCTGGCCTTATGGTGAGCTGGACCAGAGCTACATGGTTTTATTTTTATTTTTTAAGACGTTTTATTTCCATAAACACAGAATATCCAGTGGTAGCGAGACGACATGCAGCAGGGAGTGGAGCAGATCTCAAGTTCACGAGAGCAGAGGAAGCAGACCATATATGGCTCTGAGGGGGAGGGAGCAGAATGCTTTTCCTGTTCAAAAATGTTCTAAGATCCAATGGTCTTGTTCCTCAGCAGAGGCCACGCCTCCAGCAAGAATCTGTTTTCTATTAAGAGATCCCAGACCCTTGTCCGAACCGAAGTGAAGGACAGGGTCTGGTTTTAACCAGGCTACCCCAGCTAAAGAGTTTTTTGAAAGACAATCTTGTAAAAATGAATGTCTTTACTATTTCTCTTTCAGATGCTGATATAACGGACATGACTTCCGGTGGTGCAGATTCGTTAACTGGTGCCTCTAAGTCAGATGGGGAAACTTTGGATCCAACCGTAACTCAAGATTCTCAATTAATGTTTCAATTTAAAAG
>JBBPBX010054309.1:0-23521 GCA_038048925.1 Garcialebias charrua
GTGGAAGCAGGAGTCGGGGGATTCCAGCGCTGTTCTTGCGTGTAGAATCCCTAGGCAGACGGGACAGGCCTCGTGGGTGTCCGTCGCCGACAGGGAGTAGCCGCTGGGGCAGGGGCGCGAGCCAGGGCTTGCCGTCCTACTGGCTTTCTTCTGAATTTTTGTCCTCCATTTTCCATTCTCGGGAGCCATGTCCAAAGAAGAGAAACGCCGAGGCTGATCCTAGCTTCCTTTAGTTCGAAGACGTCCTCTCCGTAGTGTCGCTTTCACTGGCTAGCCTGCTAATAGTTAGCAGGGAGCGTTGTGACGCAGTTAGCGCCGTCGAGTGAAGCAGCTGGAGAGAGAAGAAAAGCTTTGAAGTAAGTAGAAAACGCTGGACTAGCTTTCGCCAGCCCAGCAGTACGTAGGAAAATTTCTCTGTACGCACAGCAAAGGGAGCAAGCTCACCTCTAGTCGAGCGATGTGACAACAGAGAAGTCCCACGAGGTTCAGATTTAAGCGAGGTGAAGGGCAATAAGAGAAAGTATGATGGGCGTCCGTGTCTTAAATACCCAGAGGGTGGGGACTCTGGCGTGACGCTGACGTCCCGGCCATAAAGGCGTGAATGTATTCCTTCAGGTAATAGCGCGGAGGCACAATTTCCCATAGCAATATGTTGCACTGAGTGACTGACTGATAAGGGAACCAAACATTTTAATAAACGACTGGCTGCCAAACCATTTCCATCCATCTATCCATCCATCCATCAATTATCTTTCACTTGTTCCAAAGTCGGGTCGCTTGCAGCAACTTGATCAGGGAGGTCCAGAAAACCTATTTCCACAACCACCTCTTCCAGCTCTTCTTGGAGGACTCTAAGGCATTCCAACCAAGAGACACAGTCTCTCCTGCGTGTTCTGGATCTTCCCCGTGGTTACCCCCCAGTCGAACTATCCTAAAGCATCTTCCTAGGAGGCGCCATGGGAGCATCCTTACCAGATGCCCAAACCACTTCAATTGGCTCTCTAAAGGTGGACTGGAGGAGCTACAGTTATACTCTGAGTCACCCCCGAATAACTGAACTTCTCATCCTATTTCCAAGGTAGAATCCAGCTACGTTGCGGAGGAAACTAATTTCAACCACTTGTATCTGCAATCTCATTCTTTCGGTCACTACCCAGAGTTCATGACCATGGGTGAGGGTATAATTGGAGCACATCCTCCAGTCCCCCTTTTTGAAGAGGGGAACAACCACCCAGTCTGCCAATCCAATGACACTGCCCCCAATGTCCATGTGATGTTGCAAAGGCATGTCAATTAAGACAGCCCCACCACACCCAGATCCTTAAGGAAATCAGGGTGGATCTCATCCATCCCCAGAGCCCTGCCATCACAGAGCTTTTAAACTACCTTGGTGACCTAAGCCACAGTGATGGACAGACAAACCCAGAAGTCCCCAGACTCAGCTTTCTCAAGAGAAAACTTGCCAGTGGGATAGAGAAGGTTTGAGAAGTATTCCTTCCACCTTCCAATGAGATCACTGGTTGAGGTCAACAGCACACCACCTTCACTGAACATAGTGTTAGTAAAGCACTTCTTTCCCCTCCTCAGCCACTTAATGGTTTGCCAGAATCTCCTTAGAACTGACAGAAAGTTTAGCCTAATTGAACTCCTTCAATATCTGAGCTTTTGCCTCAGCAACAGCCAAGGCTGTGGACTGCTTGGACCTCTGGTACTCCTCAGCTGCCTTTGGAGTCCCACCATCCAACAAGGCCCAATAGGGCCGATTCTTCAGTTTGACAACCTTCCTAACCCAAGATGTTTACCAACAAGTTCAAGGATGGCCACCACGAGAAGTATCGACAACCATGTGTCCACAGTTCAAGGCAGCCACCTCAACAACTAACATGAACATGATCCACTCCGACTATATGTCCCTCAGCTGGAATGTAGTTAAAACTCTCTTGGAGATGTGAGTCAAAGATCTTTTGGATGGCTCTTCTGCCAGGCATGTCCAGAAAACCCTTACTACATGTTTGTGTCTACTAGTTCTGTCTGGCATCTTCCCCACCATCTCCAACTCACTACCAGGTGGTGATCAGTTGACCTCTCAGCTCCTCTCTTCACCCGAGTGTCCAAAACAAACAACTGCAAATCAGATGACACAACTACAAAGTCAATCACTGATCTAGGTCCTAGAGCATCCTGGTGCCATGTGCACTTATGGACACCCTTATGTTCAAACATGGTGTTTGTGATGGACAAACCATGACTAGCACAGCAGTCCAACAATAGAACACTGTTGAGTTCAGATCAGATTCCTATCAGTCACGCACCTCCTGGTCTCATTGTCATTACCCACATGGGCATTGAAGTCCCCCAGCAGAATAAAGGAGTCCCCAGCTGGGACACCTTCCAGCGCCCATGCTAAGGACTCGAAGAAGGTCGGATACTCTGAACTGCTATTTGGTGTGTAGGCACAAACAACTGTCAGAGCCCGTCTCCCCATCCAAAGGCACAGAGAAGCCACCCTCTCATCTACTGGGGAAATTCTAAACACACAGGCACCAAGTCAAGGGGCTAAAAGTAGGCCCACACCAGATCAGCACTTCTCCCCATTGGCAACTTCAGAGGGGAATAACGTCCAGCCCCTCTCAAGAAGATCGGTTCCAGATCCCGTGCTATATGTCAAGGTGAGCCATATATCTTTGGTATCTCTGAACCTCACACACAAGCTCAGGCTTCTACCCCGCTAGAGAGTTTACACTCCATGTCCCAAGATACAGCTTTGGTAAGCCAGGGTCAGAGTGGCAAGGCACCAAACACCTTCACCCACTGCCCATGGAGTCATGCACCAAACTCGTATGGCCCCTCCTGCAGGTGGTAGGTCCACAGAAAGGCAAACCCTTGTTGCTTGTTTGGGCTGAGCCTGACCGGGCCCCATGAGCTCACTGACAAACCCCTTCCTCAGGCCTGGCTCCATGGTGGTGCCACGGTAAACCACGTTCGAGCAAGGTCCACTGAGTTCCTTACTTTTTTTCTGTCCATATCAGTTTTTGGAATAACACTTCATCTGGCCTGTCACCTAGAACAAATCTGCCTTGTGAGACCCTACCAGGCAATTACAATTGCCCTGACTGGATAGCTCATAGAATTATTCAGGTGCACAAACTCCTTCACTATAATAAGGTGGTGATTCAAAGAGGAGGCTAAACCATTTAAAACTTTAAAATTAAGTAAAATAATCTTCATATTGATACAAAATGAAAAGGCAGCCAGTATAAGTCCGTTGAATCTTGAGTGAAGAGGTCACATCTTCCGTTAAAGACATACATCATCGTTCTGGACTAACTGCATGCGATGGAGAACCGATTGTTCAAGACTAACATAGTTGCAGTCATCCTATCTAGAGAAGATGATTGCACGGAGAAGAGTTTTGAAGTCTTTTGGACAAATGTAAGATTTAGTTTTGGCAATTAGATGTAACTGATAAAATCTTGGTTTAATAACTGAGGTTATTTCTTAAATTTAACAGAACCATCTATAAACACTCCAATCTTTCTGACAGTGTTGGAACAGTGAGGAGCAAGAGGGCAAAGGATGTCAATTAAGTTATTGACAGATGAATGTTTTCCAAAAATAACAGCTTCAGTCTTATTTTCATTCAGAGACGAACTACAAAACATTACTTTTTAAACAAGTTAAACTAAATTTGCTGCACTGTGTCATTGATTGTCACTATTTTTTTTTTTACAATGAAATTCTGGCAACTACAGCTGCTCCTTTAAAAATTCTGTTTTATTAGTTTTAAGGCGTAGAATAATTTGCTGATACATCATTTGTTTACATTTATTTCCAGGTAATAAGGAAAATATGTGGATGCACATCGACGCAGCCTATGCCGGGAGTGCCTTTATTTGTCCTGAATTCAGATCTTTATTAAATGGCATTGAGGTAAGACTTCTAGTAGCTTTGGTATTGTAAGAGGGGGTGAAGAGACGACACAGGAGACGGGCTGTAGAACTTCACCTTTTAATCAACTCTTACTAAACTGGCGGGAACCCGCCCAACACTGCTTTATATACCCACATAACATCCGGTCCTCTGGACCTTTCACAATAAAAGCATCCTGTAATACATTCGGTCCACTGGGTGTGAGTAGAGCCCCCTAGTGGTCCACCACACACGCCCCCCCAGAACACCCAGTAAGGTCCATCACTAGTCCCGCATTTTAGGTTTGATCAAACGACCAGAACGGCTGAACCTGGGCCCTGCAGAACCAGTCTGATGAAGTGGAGGGCTACGAGGAGGGTCTGCAGAAGATTCGGGCTCCAATGGACGTTGAGAGTTTCCGGAAGAAGGACCGCCGTCCGTTAACAATGTGGATGGAGGTCTGCCTCTGCGAGGAGCTTGGGCCGTAACAACCTGATCATCTGACACAACATGAGCTGGTTTAAGCCTATCAATACAGACAGTCTCAGTACGACCCCCTAAATCCAAAATGAAATGTTTCGGACCTGGTTGAAGAACTCGAAACGGTCCATCATACAAAGGCTGTAGTGGTGTCCTGTGTGCATTGTGTTTGACAAAAACAAATTTAGAGGACTCCAGACTCTTAGGGACAAATGACTGCGGTAAACAATGGTGTACCGGACCGGGGACACGAAAAGGGGCCTCCTGAGGTGAAAGATGGAGCAACGGTGGAGCGAACTGTGGTGAGGGTACCTCAGGTAAAAACTCACCGGGGACGCGCACAGGCTGACCGTAAACCATTTCAGCCGGGGAAGAGCTCAGGTCTTCTTTGGTTGCGGTACGCAACCCCAACAAAACCCAGGGAAGGCGGTCAATCCAGTTGTCACCGGTCAATGCAGCACGAAGTGCAGCTTTCAATGACCTGTGAAACCGTTCACACAAACCATTAGCTTGGGGGTTGTAAGCGGTGGTCCTGTGAACGTTAGTCCCCAGACCCTTGGCCATGGTAGACCAAAGCTCCGAAACAAACTGCGGGCCCCTGTCCGATGTAATGTCTGAAGGGGGGCCGAAACGTGCAACCCAGGTAGACAAAAAGGCCCGGGCCACCACTGCAGATGTTGTGGACGTCAGAGGAACCACCTCTGGCCACCTGGTGGTCCGGTCTATCATAGTCAGCAGATGAGTAAAACCCTGTGATGGAGGCAGAGGGCCTACTAGGTCTACGTGCACATGATCAAACCGCCGACTTGGGATGGGGAAAGGTTCCAACGGTGCTTTGGTGTGTCTGTTAACCTTAGCACGCTGGCATGGGACACACGCTGCTGCCCACTCCTTAACTGCTTTACGCAGACCGGGCCAAACAAACTTTGAGCTGACCAGTTTCACCGAGGCTCTAACACCTGGGTGAGAAAGGGAATGTAAGGAGTCAAAAACGCGGCGTCGCCATGAAACTGGAACCAGGGGGCGGGGCCTGCCTGTAGATACGTCACAGAGCAGGAGAGGACCTCCGTCATTCACCCGCCTTTCCTCCAACTCGAGGCCTGTGGGGCCGGATTGGAGCTCGAGTATTTCTGCGTCGCTACGTTGGTCCGCAGCCATAGCAGAAAAATCGATGCCAACGTACACGGGAGCGATCAGCACCCGGGAGAGACAGTCAGCCACCACATTGGATTTTCCAGCCACGTGCTGAATGTCTGTAGTAAATTCAGACACCGCTGCGAGGTGGCGTTGCTGGCGAGCAGACCAGGGGTCAGAAATTTTTGACATAGCAAACACCAGGGGTTTGTGGTCAACGTATGCAGTGAACTGGCGGCCTTCCAGGAAAAACCTGAAATGGCGTGTAGCCAGGTAAAGCGCCAGCAACTCTCTGTCAAAAACACTGTATTTCAGCTCATTGTCCCGCAGCGTACGGCTGAAAAATGCAAGCGGCTGCCAAACCCCGGAAACCTGCTGTTCTAACACAGCCCCCACCGCAACATCAGATGCGTCGGTTGTTAAAGCTATTTGCGCCGCTGGGGATGGATGGGCCAAAAGGGCAGCAGTGGCCAGTGCAGCTTTAGCATCACCAAATGCCTGTAGGCGTTCTGGTGTCCAGTCAACACTGTCGTTGGGCTTTTTCTTTTTCAGCGCTCCATAGAGCGGACGCAGCAGTTGTGCTGCCCTGGGGAGGAAACGGTTATAGAAGTTAACCATTCCCAAAAACTCTTGTAGCGCTTTAACAGACTGGGGCTGTGGGAAATCTGACACCGCCTGCACTTTGTTTGGTAACGGGACGGCGCCACTTGCGGAAATGCGGTGGCCCAAAAAGTCAATGACTGGCAGCCCAAACTGGCATTTCGCTGTGTTTACAATCAGGCCATGTGCTGCCAGGCGCTGAAAAACCTCACGGAGGTGGGACAGGTGCTGCTCAGCCGAGCTGCTAGCCACCAGGATGTCGTCCAAGTACACAAATACGAAGGACAGACCCCTTAGGACTGAATCCATCAACCGCTGAAATGTTTGTGCTGCACCTTTAAGACCAAAAGGCATGCGCAAAAACTCAAACAGGCCGAAAGGCGTGATAACAGCGGTCTTAGGGACATCCTCCACATGCACAGGAACCTGGTGGTATCCCCGTACTAAATCTACTTTAGAAAAAATGGAGGTCCCAGCCAGGTGCACTGAAAAATCCTGGATGTGGGGGATGGGATAACGATCGTTCTCTGTGATGTTATTGAGGCGGCGGAAATCTCCACATGGCCGCCATTTGCCATCTGCCTTGGGCACCATGTGGAGGGGGGAGGCCCACGGACTGTTTGAGCGCTGCACGATGCCTAAACGCTCCATGTTAGCAAACTCTTCCTGTGCGATTGCTAATTTAGTAGCATCGAGGCGGCGTGCACGTGCGAACACCGGGGGCCCCGTTGTGGGAATATAATGTTCGACTCCATGTTTTGTGTTTGTGGTTGCAAAATCAGGAACAGTCAGCGAGGGAAACTCAGACAATAAACGCTGAAACACATCACCCGAAGCTAAAAAGTTAGCATGCATTAAAGGCCCAGCTCCTCGCGTCTTACAAGGCAGTGACGAAAAAGACACAGCGTCGATCAAACGTCTGTTAGCAATGTCAACAAGGAGCCCGTGAGCACAAAGAAAATCAGCCCCTAAAATAGGGACCGAGCTAGCAGCTACCACAAAGTTCCACCGGAAGTCCCGTTCATGGAAACGCACAGTCACCAACCTTTCGCCAAACGTCTTGACGGGAGAGCCATTCGCCGCGGTCAGCTGTGGCCCGCAGCCTTCAGCCAACCTGTCGGAGCCAGTCGGGGGGACGAGGCTTCTCTGCGACCCCGAGTCCACGAGGAACCGCCTCCCTGACTTCGAGTCCTCGATGAAAAGCAGCCTTTCCTTCTCGCCAACGGCCGCGACTGCTAGCGGCTGCTGGCGGTCTCGTTTCCCTGCGGCTTGAAGCTGCACGGCGGAACACACCGTCGTGCTTTGGCGCCAAAACGCGCGTGGAAGAAACAAAGCGCGGGACCTGCCCGCCTGCGGCTAGCGACTCCTGCTACCACCGCTGGCCCGTCCGGCGCTGTGTGCGTTGCTTGAAACTCGGGCGCTGCTGGAGATCCAGGGACCACTGCTTGTACCGCGAAGGTCCTCGCGGTTAGAATGATGCGGTCGGCTTCTTCGGCCAGCGAGCGGTAATCCTTCTCCTGCAGAAACGGGGAGTTGGCCAGGGCGGTTCGCACAGGAGCTGGAAGCTGGCGGAGGACAAGGTGGCGGAAGAGGAACTCGCAGTCGTCTGATCCCCGCAAGGACAACATGCTCTCCACGAGCTCGAGAGCTGTCCCGTCACCCAAACCGGAGAAGGAAAATAGTTTCTCAGCGCGCTCCGCCTCTGAGAGTGTGTAGCGCCGCAGAAGGAGCTGCTTGAGGGCGTCGTATTTTCCTTGTGCAGGAGGGTTTTGTAGCAGGCTCATAACCCGCTGGGTTGTCAGCGGATCCAGCGAAGCAACCACATGGTGGTATTTGGTGTCGTCAACAGAAATCCCGCGAAGAGCAAACTGTGATTCGATGTGAGCGAACCAGGACTGGGGCGCGTGCAGCCAGAAGTCCGGGATTTTAACGGCCACCGAAAAAGCGAGCGGGGCCGCCTGTGTAGGTTCCACAGCCGTGGACAGCTGAAGAGAGCTGGCTGAAGCGTCAGGTGTCGACATATTCAGTTCACGAGGGTCACCAGTGTAAGAGGGGGTGAAGAGACGACACAGGAGACAGGCTGTAGAACTTCACCTTTTAATCAACTCTTACTAAACTGGCGGGAACCCGCCCAACACTGCTTTATATACCCACATACATCCGGTCCTCTGGACCTTTCACAATAAAAGCATCCTGTAATACATTCGGTCCACTGGGTGTGAGTAGAGCCCCCTAGTGGTCCACCACAGTATAAATTAAAAAAATTATTTTGCACCCAGATGCTTTGTAGGAAACTAGACTTTAGTAAGATCAGACCCATTAGGTCAAATCCTCACTTTGTCTTTGTAGCAACATTCTAGCTCTGAATAAAAGCTTTTTGTTTAATTACCTGTGAAATCTCCACCATTGCTTCTGCTAACTGTAAACATCTTGAAAAGGACACAAAGCTAATGTCAGGGAGAAGATGTGCAGTTAAAGACGGAGCAGAAGGCTGAACGGATTGACGTTGGGATGACAGAGCAGCGACGGGCCTTATGAGGTTGCTGCAGAGACGCAGAGATGCAGAGATAAGGATGGAGTAATTTCCGGAGGCAGCTTCAGACCTTTTATTTATCACTGTTTACACACTCCAGTTTAAATAGGGTTACTGGGGAGATGGACAGAAGCAGGCAGATTGGACTTCAAAAAAGAAAAAAAGTTGTTTCATCTTTTCTGTGAGAAAAAGCTGGAAATTTCACATTTTCTTTAATTTAATACAACCTAAAACTGAAAGTTATGCACCATAACTCATGTTCCCTGAAGGAAGGGAACGAGGTGCAACATACTTGCTATGGGAATTGCGCCCCTGTGCGATTACCCAAAGGAATATACTCACGCCTTTACGGCTAGGGCGTCACCGCCGTGCCAGAGGCCCCGCCCTCTGTGTACTTAAGCGGCTGATGCCCCTCCATCTTTCTCCAAAATTGCACTTCACAGAGCTTTCAGAATTGAAAAGGGCCAGATATGTTGCACCTCGTTCCCTTTCTTCAGGGAACATGAGTTATGGTGCATAACTTTCAGTTCCCTTTCAGTCTGGTCTCTTGGTGTAACATAATTGCTATGGGTACGTAATCCATTCACACCCTTGAAATGCTCAGTAAAATGCATGCTAGAGTGAATGTCTGCCCTAGACCAGCAGGCATCTCAAGGCTACTTTTGTGTTAGAAAGGACAGCCTGAGTGACGTCACACGCAGTAACATCCAAACTGTAATGCTTTGCAAAAGTGTTTAATGAGCTCCAGTTCACCGTAGCGCAGATGTCTGCAACTGATACGCCCTTGAATAATGACCAGGAAGTGGCCAAGCCCCGAGTGGAGTGAGCGTGCACTCCAGAGGGCACCTGTTGACCTTTGCTACTGTACGCCTTTTAATGGCCTCAGTCACCCAATGTGAGAGGCGTTGTTTTGATAGGGCCTTTCCGGTAGCAGGTGCTGCAAAGCAGACAAACAGTTGGTTTGTTTTTCTCCATTCGGCTGTTCTCTGCATGTAAGTGCGTAAAGCTCTCATGGGACAGAGAGCCTTCAACCTTTCCTGTTCCTGAGTGAGGACAGGAGCAGGTGGGAAGGAGGATAGATCAAAGTCTAGACTGCTGTGGTTCAAAGTCAAGACCTTGGGAGTGTATGCGGGATTAGACCTTAGTGTGACCTTTGACCCGTCAGGGACGAATCTGGTACACATTGGATGTACAGATAACGCATGGAGGTCACCCACGCGTTTCGCCGAGCAAAGTGCCAGGAGTAGAGCGGTTTTATAAGATAATAAATCTATCTTAATCTCGCTCAGTGGCTCGAATGGGAGGTCACAGAGAGCCCCCAGGACCAGGCCAAGATCCCAACCAGGGTTCAGGATCCTGCTGGGTGGTCTTGTCCGAAGTACACCTTTCATAAATCTTATTATGATTGGATGTGCTCCAGGTGTCCTGTGTCCCCAGCCTTTGTGACAGGCTGAAATAGCTGATAGGAAAACTTTAATCGTTGAATAAGTACGACCTTTTTCTAGTAAGTCCTGAAGGAAAGTCAGGAGCTGAGCCAAGTCGTATGCATAAGAAATAATATTTCTTTCTGAGCACCAGGCTTCAAAAATACGCCACTTCTGTACGTATAGAGACTATGTTGACACAGCACAGGCACTTTGTATGGTTTTTACCACATTTTCCGGCAGGCCTGACGCTATCAACTTGTTCTTTTCTGCCAACAAGCTTAGACTTTTGACAGTCCCTGGCCTAAGTGGCTAGACTGCCCCTTCTGGTGACATAGAGGCTGTGAACCCCTGGGGGTCAACCAAGATGGGAAGAAGGCCTCCTTGCCGATGTGCCCCCAGGCTGCTCTGCTCAGGGGTAATTGAGGGCAGATGCAACCTGTCATCCTTATTGGACAGGTCTGGAGTAGAAAGTCTATTTTCCCCATCCAAGTTTGGGGTCACAGGACTGGGAGACTGCAAGTTTTGTAAACGAGCAAATCTCCTGACTCCAATCTGTTCTCTGGGGTGGTCCAGTTTACTGGTCCTTGGCTTTAATGGAGCGTCGGCACCAGATAAACAGACCGGGGTCTGTGTTTCACCCGTTGGGAGACTTTTGTTTGAAAGCAGACCTGGATCAGCACAGAGAGGGAGGTCACGTGCTGTCTGATTACTGCTTGGACATTGCGTGTCCCTCATTAATAACAAAGAGGTAGCTGCAATGTGGGAACGTGAAGATGTTCCTTTTGGTTTGGCAGACTTCAGATTATTTGGTGATAAAGAGCCCAGTCCCCTTCGAAAAACAGGAAGAGAGATCTGATTCAACTCTGATTTGTTTCCATCCACAGTAGCCTGAACACAATTGCTACTGTGAAGGTGTGAAGCTTATGGCTGCCTGAGGGCATCTGATGTAGCCCCCCCATCATTAGATACTGTCAGCATGCCTCTCTGAGGTGCGGACATGTCACGTGTTCATCTGGTTAGTGTATTGGCTGCCCCTTTGTTCACAATGGAGCGAGGGCTTGAGCACGTGACCCTCCTCACCTGTCTCTGTGATGGGTGTGGGGGGTGCTTGCAGACGCCTCTGAGTCTGCTTACTGCAGACAAATCAGAGGCACCCTGCTGGGGTTTTATTGATTAGGCTAATACCCCGTGGGCCGTAAGAGAGGGGGGGGGGAATGGCCCCCTCCCTTCATGACCCGGTTCCCCACACCATGTGTCGTTGTGTCCTTGGGCAAGACACTTAACCCCGAGTTGCTCCCAGTAGGACTGGAAAGCACCTTGCATGGTAGTCTGCCGCTACGATGTATGAATGTGTGTACCATTCAATGTGTGTAGCGCTTTGAGATTTTCACTAATGAAAAGCGCATTATAAATTGAATTCATCAATTTTATTATTATTATGACGGCTGGCAGGTCAGAGGGACCTGTTGCTGAAGTTATTTGTGTGTTGTTGTTTTTTTAATTTTTTTTAGAGTCAATAAAACAGAGAGGAGCTGTTTCTTGAGCTTTATTCGTGCTTATGTGCAATGACGTACATGATTCTATGTCACTCACAGCAGAGAGAACATGATTTGTGCATGTGATAAATATACCAGCTTTTTGTACCATGTTACAAAGTAAAGTCTGGACGTGAAGGGATCATTCCCAGTACCACGTGGGCGGGTGATCGTGTAATGTGGGAACGTGGACCTGGTTCATCAGGCACGTTTTTGTCTGGTGTCCCGGTTCGCCGAGGAGGCCCTGTGTTTGGTCGCCTGGCAGGGGACAAACCTGTTTATGATCCATGCGTGCTCGGTGCGAGGTTGGCCCAGCGGGGGTCTCTGCCAGGGCTCTTCCTCGTATGCTAGCCGCTTCTGCGGTGGGACATGCGTTGTCGAGTGGTGCCGAGACTGCACAGGTCTGCTTCCAGCAGACTCCCTTGGGGAGGCGAAGCTTCTCCGTGGATTGCCCACCCAGAGAGCTTCCGTTGTCTGTATCTTAAGTCCAGCTTGGTCTGAATTCTCTCCAAAGCTTTACCAATTAATCCCGTCGGCTCTATCGAGTGGTGGAGAAAAGGCATCTTTTGTCCCTCAGGGAGATCCGTTAAAGTCATCCACAGGTGGCGAATCGCGATGACCACTTCCGCCATGCCCCTGCATTGTGCAACATCAGCTGTCCCCATCATACGGAGCACAAAGTCTGTTGCTCTGCAGGCTTTGTCCAGCAAGTCGGCGGCCGCCTGCTTGTCCGTTGTTACCTGCAGCTGCTGCTGCTTTTCAGCTAGGTAAGCCTGCATCAACACGGACACGTTCATGGTGCGCACCACGAGTCCCTAAGCTCTGTAGCACTTCTCGAGTAGAGACGCTGAAGCTCGACAAGCCTTGCTGGGAAGAGTTGGTTTTGTTCCGGATGACTTAGGACCCAGGTGAGACGCTAGTGTGTCATCAATCTGAGGCACGTTAGCTATTCCCACCACATCTATCCTGTCTACGTCGAGGAACTGTGAGAGGGGAAGGAGCATGGGGGCTCTTGGTTGAGGCCATGTGCAAGTTAGTTCTGTGAGAATGTCCGGGAACACGGGCATCCTTTGCCTTGTGGCGGCTTGCTGCTTTGAGTAAAAATAGTTTCCTGCCAGCCTCGTGACCTGTTGGCGAGGCGGAGGCTCGGGCCATGGGATGTGCAGGTCGTTCATTGCTCTGTGGCATAAGCCGAACAGAGCAGGGATTGAAAAGTCAGTTTCTGGGAGCACAGGTACCGGGGTCTGGGAGAGATCTTCACCCTGATCCTCCAGTTCCACGTCTGCTTCCTCCGCTGAAAATTCGCCCGAGGCTGAAATCGAGATCTCATCCTCGTTCATCATGCCTCGGGTGTCGAACTCGACTGTTTGGTCCACCATAGGAGCCAGCACGTCAGGGCTGTCACCCCATTCGAGTTGTGTGCTGTCATGTCATGTGCTAGGATGTTTTGTAAACTTGACGCTCTCATCCTTCCAAATCTGCTACTCCATGGACGTCAGTGGAGCCCAGCTGAAAAAACATTTGTCATCGGTTCAGAACTTTGGCTTCGTTTTCTGGCAGTGGCCGGCAGCCCCCCCCCCAAGTACCTGCCTTTGAGACTCCTCTCTCCTCCCCCTTCTGCGTAATGTCGGTGTCATTATGTGCTTGTGTGCGAGATTTTTTTCATTACCACATGTTTGACCTTCACAGGTCAGAAATGTGTTAGGAATTTTTTTGTCTCCAAACCCTATGTGTTATTTTTCATCACTTTTGTCTGTCCAGCAGATCTCACTTGTAAATGAGTCTTTGAGACTCAATGTGATTTATCTGTTTAAATAAAGGTTGAATGAATGTAGAGCCATGTTCTCTAGCTCCGGCGTGGGAGTGAGGGGCTCCGTGGTGTCCGCGTCTGCTGGTGTCGCTGAATTGCCCATGGCTTTGGCGACGAGGTCAACCCGATGCCACAGCACCGCATCCAGCATGAGGCTGCAGTGTGGGCAAAAGTCGGGCGCATCCAGTGCTGTTTTTGCGTGAAGCATTCCCAGGCAGACTGGACAGGCCTCGTGGGTGTCCGTTGCTGCGAGGGAGAAACCGCATCCACTGGGACAGGCGCGCGAAGTTGGGCTCGCCGTCCCGCTGGTTTTCCTTGGAAGTCTCGCCTTTCGCTTTCCTTTCTCCGGAGGCATGTCCGAGATAAGGCGAGCGAGTCCTTCCAGAATCTTTTTTCTTTTTCCTTGAATTGTCTCCTCCGTCGCGTCGCTTTCGCTGGCTAGCTCGCTAGGAGTTAGCGAAATAGCTTTTTTCTTGTGGCATAGTTAACGCCGTCGAGCGAAGCAATCTGTAGAGAGAGGAGAAAAAAATGCTTTGGGGTTAAGTGAAATGTGCCAGACTACCTTTCGCTAGTCCAGCAATATGCAGGAATAATTCTCTGTGCGCTCTGTGCAAGGAGCAAGCTCACCTTAAGTTGAGCGATGAAGCAACAGAGAAGTCCCGCGAAGAGGTAGTTCAGGTTTAGTGAGGTGAAGGGCAAAAAAGAGAAAGATGGAGGGGCGTCAACCGCTTAAGTACATAGAGGGCGGGGCCTCTGGCGCGACGGTGACGCCCTAGCCGTAAAGGCGTGAGTATATTCCTTCGGGTAATCGCGCGGGGGTGCAATTCCCATAGCAAGTATGTTGCACCGAGAGACCAGACTGAAAGGGAACATGTTAATTAGACCATAGTTATTAAACATTCAAAGTTATAATGCAAAATAAACCCTCTGAAACATCACAAGTTAAATGCAATTTGTTTAAATATATCGTTTGAAGATAGATTTGACATGAAGGAGGACTGTGGCCTCTCTGGATGGGAGTATCATCTTGTTGATAGCTGCCCCCTTTCAATCGGTCCTCATGGCAACTGTCAGCCAGGAAACTGCCTCACGTTGTCTCTCTGCATCACATTATTGCATCTGCAGTGGCTGGGGAAAGGATATTACAAAATATAGACAAAAAGATGGGAGCAGATTGAGAATAGATCATTTTCTTTGAGTAAACCAGACATGAAGGCTGCTTTTTTTTGTCCTCTGCATCTTCTGTTCTCATTCCAGCTACCTCCACGTTTTCTAACTGCATTCATACAGTACATCTCCCTTTTGTCTTTATCCTGGTAGCTGCATTTCTAAAATTCTTCTTCCAATATACCCACCAAGAACATGTCTGCATTGGTTTTTACCATGTACAAACCATCCTCGTCTGGCCTCTCTAACTTTATCTTTATCTTCCAGTTGTTCAACATGTGCTCCACCTCTGATGATCTCATTCCTAATCTTGTTACCTAACCTTCCAGCATTGTCACTCACTCCCAAGGAGAAACTCAACTTCTTCATTTCTGCCACTTCCAGTTATTTTTCTTTTTGTCAATGCCACTGTCTCCAAACCATATAACAGCTGCTCTCACCACTGTCTTGTAAACTTTTCCTTTGACCTTTGCTGACACCCTTTTATTGCAAATAACTCCTGAAACTTTTCTCCATCACTTCATCCTGCCTGGACTCTCTTTTTCACCTTTTTACCACACTCCTCATTTTCCTGTTTAGTGGACCTCAAGTACTTGAAGTCCTGCACCTTTGTGACCTCTGCTCCTTGTAGCCCCACTTGTTAGAATATGTTCTCATCTTAACTTATCTTTGAGTTATTTTGTGTTATGTGTTCATGTTTTACTAATTTACTTTGAAAGGTACACATATAAGTTCTGTATCCTGTCACCTTCTTATTTATGTGCATGTTGTACTGCTGTTGTCCACTAGGGACAGTGAGTGCGAGTTCTTGTGTGTAAGCAGCACTGTTCTAACAACACTGCAGAAGAAGCTGATTACATGAAACGTTAGCAATAAAGAAACCTAGCTATCTGACGAAAAGAAAGTGTGGTTTATTAACGAGTACTGAACAAGAAAACGCAACAGTTCCACCGGCCTCCCTCTCATTCACACAAATGTACTCTGTCTTATGAAGGGAAATACACACGTTTAGAAGTTCTATATGTTAATCTCATTTGAAACTAATACACTACTGTATATGATTAATACACGAGTGCTCTATAATCAAGGTATTCACAACTGTTTTACAAATGTTTATGCAATTAAACAACATTATAATGCACACTTTTAGATCCAGCAAAGAGAGGGTTAACATGCTCGGGAGAGATGCACTTTGCGTTTTGCTCTGGTCGACACAGGCTTTAAGGGGGATGGGCAGAACACACATGACTCAAACTCTTATACAGTAATGCTGAGCACTTATAAAACAAACACACACACTTGGTCACCAATTAGTGTAACTGGACATTAATTACAGGAATTTACATTAAAGATAATACACTAAACACATGGATCAGAGCTGTTCTTAGACTCTCAAACATGTAAAACGGAAGAGCTGACTTTTGCACCAAGCCATAAATCTCCAAGGTCGTAAAACAGATAAACAGGAGAGCTGCAGGACTCCTTATCAGTGCTTTAAGCCAATCAGAGACCAGAGAAGCTCAAAGCTGCATCTTTATACTCCCAAACATCTCAGATATCTTCAGCATTTCTTTGAGAACCTCATCGCGACAGGTCTGTGTAAAAATGCTCACATTTCCTTGTGCACAAAGAATTGTTTATTTATGCTGTACCTCTGTTAACCTGTAACCTGTGTTGATCCAAATAAATCTTTATCTTTTTTACATGAGAGACTGGTCATTTGAACACCGTCGAAAATCATCTTCACTTACTACAGCTGACTATCATTCCTTTTCCTTCAAGTGCATAAATCCACCTCTCTATGTTCTCTTCCACCTGTTCCCTGTTCTCACCACAGATCACAGTGTCATCTGCAAACATCATAGGCAATGGGAATTCCTTCCTGACCTCATCTGTTAGTCGGTCCATCACCAGAGCAAACAAGAAGGGGCTCAGAGCCGATCCTTGATGCAATCCCACCTCCACCTTGAAGCTATCTGACACTCCTACAGCACATTTCACCACCATCCTGCTGCTGCTACTTCCAACTTCAGACACATCACTCTCTTCACTTCTACTACCTTCTTTGCCAACAGGGGTGACCCCTACTCTATTTCTCTTTCTATCCACACCATGGTAAAACAGTTTAAACCCTGCTCCAATGCTGCGGGCCTTTCTGCCTTTCCACTTGGTCTCTTGGACACATAAAACATTTACCTTCCTTCTCTGCATCATGTCAGCCAGCACTTTATTACCTTTGCCTGTCATTGTCCCCACATTTTGCATTGCCACTCTCAGTCATACATTTATGACTTTCCTTTTCTCCCTTTGTCTCCTGACACATTTCCCTCCTCGTGGTCTTTGACCAACAGTAGCACAATTATGGTAGTGCCCTGTTTGTTAAGAGCACCAGTAGTGACTGTTATTAACCTGAGCTTGGAAAAATCCCATAGTTGTCATTTAGATGAACTTGCATGTTATCTAAAAAAGCTAAGTCTGGTCCTCTGGACGTTCAAAAAACAAAACAAAGCAAAAAAATTGTAGAAACGTTTCGTCTTTCGTCCGAAATACTTCCTCAGTCTGAGGTACTGTATTCAGCTCAGTCTTATAAATAGCACCCTCTCACAGTGGATCAACCAGTTTGCTGATGACAGCCAAAACCAGCTACTCCCATGATCAAGGAGGACCATTAGCCTAACGATGGATCGTTAGCACCCTGATGGTTGTTTGCTATTCACAGAGGGCTGAGTGATACTAGCAATAACAGCATTGTAAGAGGGGGACAGTTGAACCCGGAGGCCTCCACCTCTGTTTAATGATGGACGGTTTCTTTTCACAAAGATGGCCTCCTTTACTCCTCTCTCAAACCATTGTTCCTCTCTATCAAGGATGTGAACATCTTCATCCCTGAAAGAGTGACCGCTGGCCTGGAGATGAGTGTAGACTGCAGAGTCCTGACCTGATGATGTTGATCTTCTGTGCTGGGCCATCCTTTTGGCCAGTGGCTGTTTAGTTTCCCCGATATAAGACTGATCACAGCCCTCCTGACACTGAACAGCATACACAATATTACTCTGTTTGTGCCGGGGGACTGGATCTTTGGGATGAACCAGTCTTTGCCGTAATGTATTTTGGGGTTTAAAAGCCACTGGGACGTTGTGTTTAGAAAATAAACGTCTCAATGTCTCTGAAACTCCCGCAACATACGGAATGACCACTGGTCTGGGTCTGGGTTCCTTCTTTTCACCTGATGGCTGGCTGGAGTCCTGTTTGGGTTTCTTCTCTGCTTTCAGGAAGGCCCAGTTAGGATATCCACATTTCTCTAGAGCCTGTTTTGTGTGTGATTTCTCCTTCTGTCTGGCTCCTGAGTTAGTGGGGACGCTGTCTGCTCTGTGGTACAGAGTCCTGATGACTCCTAACTAGGGATGGGAATTGTTAAGAAATTATCAATATTGATTCCTTTATCGATATCATTTATCGATTCAATTCCTTATCAATTCTGTTAACAATTCTCATTGAGTTAGAAAAAAATATATAGTACACCATTTGTGTGCATGAAGTATTTAATGCTCTTTCACCAGAACAAAAATAGAACTTTTATGAAAAAATAATTCCTAATTAACATTACCGTATTAAGGGGCTGTCCATGGTTGGAATGGGTGAAAGGCTTCTATACAGTTGGACTTCTGTCTCTTCCTCAAAAAGTTCTTCTAGGGTTGTCTCTTTTTGCTGCTTTACAGGAGGCATCTGAAATTATTGACATAACCACAAGATTCAATTTTAAAATAAATAGTGTAATAATCCATGCAATCTATCATCTTTCATTACAAAAAACAAAACTTACATAGTTATCATCTTCATCCTCTTCTGCCTCCCTCTTCATATCTCCCTCTGCGTGTCTCTCAGCTCTGCCAGCTTCAGAAGAAATTCACCATTAAAAACACTGAGCAGCAAGAAAAGCTCTCACAACAGAAAGAGGCTACAATGAAACACACTGAACAAAAATATAAAACAACACTTTTGTTTTTGCTCCCATTTCTACGGTGGCATTTTTAGGTCTGTTGTGTGTTAATATCGTCATCCTGAAAGCTAAGTGTGCTAGCAACAGCCTCTGAGCCAGCCAGACTCCGGCAATCCTCGTCAGCTAAATGTTATTACATGAGATGGAGATTATTTATAAAATACAGTGGAAGCAGTATAGCTAAAAGGTAACAAGTGAAAGAATTTGACGTTACCTGCTGTAACATTTACAACGGAGGTGGACGCTTTCTCTCCACTTCCTTCTCCTCCAAGCAGCGTGTTAAAAACGGTACATTTCTTCAAAATCAGCGCATGCCGAGTGGCCAAATCTTCTGCATGTTCGACGTATTTCCTCCCTTTATCGTAATGGACGCGTTGCATGCGTTACAAGTAGTCCTGGTCTCATCTTTTTTCGTGAAATGAAGCCAAACGCTTGAGCGCTTCCTCCGCGACGCCATTTTGAACATAGATATCATATATAGACACCACCACCACTCGTCTCGGGCGCGGCGCATGTCTGTGATGTCAGCGCTTGAATACGTCACCACCATGAGTCTGCAGAACCGGTAAGCTGAATCGTTAAGACATGAATCCTACAATTCCATGGAATTGGAGTATTAAGAACCGGTTCTCTAACAGAACTGGTTCTCGGTTCCCATCCCTACTCCTAACTTGTGCTCCAGAGGGTGATGGGAGTCAAACTGTAAATACTGGTCTGTGTGTGTGGGTTTGCGGTACACCTCAGTTTGCAAATTTCCTCTATCAGAAACTGAGACCTCACAGTCCAAGAAAGCCAACCTGCCATTTTTTACATCTTCTCGTGTGAACTTGATATATTTATCCACAGAGTTGATGTGATCAGTGAAATGTTGGACTTCCTGAGATTTAATTTTAACCCAGGTGTCGTCAACATACCTGAACCAATGACTTGGTGGTCTCCCTGAAAAGGACGTCAAGGCTCTCTTTTCTACCTCCTCCATGTACAGGTTGGCAACAATAGGAGAAACTGGAGACCCCATAGCACACCCATGTTTCTGCCTATAATATTGCTCCCCATATGTGAAGTAGGTTGACTGCAGGCACAGTTTCAAGAGTTGACACAGTTGTTCTGTGGAAAGCGTGGTCCTGCTGTTCAGAGTGGTGTCTGATTTTAACCTTAAACAGACCACCTCTACTGCCTCATCAACAGGAATGCACGTAAAGAGTGATGTGACATCAAAAGAGACCATTGTTTCATCAGTCTCCATGATGACATCCCTCACCTTATCCACAAAGTCCATGGTGTTCTGTATGTGGTGTTCTGAGCTGCCAACTAAAGGGATGAGTACAGGGATGAGTTTCCAAATATCTGGCATCTGTGGACCATCCAGAGGACCAGACTTAGCTTTTTTTTTTTTAGATTTTTCTACCTGGATTATTGAACATGCATCAGGGGTAACTTGCATGCTAGTTTTGGCAAAAGTGTTTTATGTCGAATGCCTTTCCTGACACAACACTCACCATTTAACTGGGCTTAGGGACTGGCAATACACTAGTTTTTGCTCTCTAGTGCAGGGGTCACCAACCTTTTTGAAACTGAGAGCTATTTCGTGGGTACATGGTGGTGATTTGACCACCACCATGTACGCGGTATATATGCAAACCAGCCACCCCATGCATTTGAGAAAACTATACTTCATAGTTTTATATTGTTTAAAAATATAGTTTGCTCAAATGATTGGGGTGGCCGAAAATAATCTGTGGGTTCAAGACCACCATTGACCATCACTTGGCTCCACCATTGCACCTGATGGTGGATAATGATTTGATTTTATCCTCAAATGGTGTCTGTATTGACTTGGTTGATTCCTATAAATATCTGGGTATACTGGTCGATTCACATCTCTCTTTTAAACTCCACGTGAAAAACCTAGTGAAGAAACTGAAAGTTAAACTGGGTTTCTTTTTCAGAAATAAATCATGTCTAACACTGAATGCTAGGAAACGCCTTGTATCTGTGACTTTCCTTCCCTCCATTGATTACGGTGACATTCTCTACATGAATGCTCCTACAAGCACCCTGCGGATGTTGGATGTTGTCTATCATGGTGCACTAAGATTCATAACTGGCTGTGATTATCGTACCCACCACTGCACCCTGTATTCACTGGTTAACTGGACATCATTAACCTCACGCAGACTCTTCCACTGGTACATTTTCATCTTTAAATCACTTCTTGGTCTGCTGCCCTCATACATCTCCTCCTACATGTCTTTGCGTGAGTGCAGCTACAGTGTGCGCTCTCAGGACATGATTACCTGCAGTGTTCCGTCAGTGAGGACTGAACTTGGAAAAAGGGCCTTCTCCTACTCCGCTCCTGCTTCATGGAATATCTTACAAAAAGATCTGAAGCTCTCGACCTTGACTTCTCTAAATGGTTTTCAGAATCTGTTGGAATCCTGGCAAAAACCAATGCAGATTTGTTCCTGTCTTTGATTTTATACATCTACCTTATAATGTTTTGCTAGTTTTTTGATACTTTGTTAAAAAAAATGTATTTCTCTCTTTTGTTTTTTTCTCTTTTGTTTTCTATTGTTTATTGTTTAAGGAAATTCTACCATTGCTGTTCATCGTTCTTTAGTTTTAGCAGGTCGCTTTCGTAAATGAGCCCATGAGGCTCAATAAGATTTACCTGACTAAATAAAGGTTGAATGAATGAATGAATAACATTTTCTCCTTCCACTCACCACGATCCACCATTCTTTACTGCCTTGGACAAGAAAAAAAGAAAAAAGAATCCTCCCTCTGTTCTTCACCAGTCACCACAGTGTGACTTCTACCTATTGAATATCTTGCACCAACAACACTAAGGTTTACAGTACTGTACTTGCATTCCCTGTTGAATTCCAGTCTAGAAAAACACTACTCCAAGCATTTAGTATTCAAATCCCTCAGTGACAGGGTTCTTCAGTGTACCGCTTGTTAATTTTCAGTGTTGGTCATCAAGCTGCTGGCTGCTTGTTTTCTCTTTTGCATTTCAAATAAGTTGAGCTTCCTCAGATGTTACTGTCAGTGACAGGGTTCTCTCTGCACCAAAAAAAAGAATAAGACATTTTGCTGTCATAAACAGGTCCACGGTAGCATGTTCACACTGTCAGATTGTATTTTTGTTTCATGTTTGACTCAGTCTAATGCATTTAAACAGTCAGTCATGTAAATATTGAATATTTTGTCTCTTTCATTTTAAAGTTTGCTGATTCTTTCAACTTCAACCCACACAAATGGCTTTTAATCAACTTTGACTGCTCTACAATGTGGTGAGTTGTTCAAAACACTTCAGGCATATTTTGCAGTTTTTCTAATAAAATCCTGAATAGAAACAGCTTACTGTATGATGTAAAAGAGTAAATGTTTGTATGGGTGATGGAAAAAGCTTTAACAAAAGGACATTTGCATGCAGTGTCATTAGAAACACTTATTGTTCAGAATGTTTCCCAGTTTACCTGAGCAATGACTCACAATGATGTAAAATAACAACAGGGCTGGTATCCATCCACACCTTTTATTTGTGATAAAAATAAATACACGTTTTCCACCTGCCTCTTCTGTCAGCATCCAACCTTGGCTGCTCTGGACGAGATGGAAATGGTTTCAGACTGAGAAATACAGTGAATGGAAGAGAATCTAAAAGGTTTCAGTGACCCAAATACAATACAAGCAGTGGCATCCAACTGCCTAAAATTAATTTTATTCATTTAATGTATGTTTGTTCAAAATTAATTATTCATTTAATTAATTAATGTTTTGTACAGTTAAGCATTTTAAAGCATTTCTGGATCACTTCTATTAACATAAAGAAAATGTAAAATAAACCTCAGTTTACCATCAGAAAAACAATGACAAAACGGACTGAACTTTCTACACATAGAATGCTATACATAGTTAGTTTTTCTGAACTGCCAAGACGTATTTCTTAAAACCATCCACTCATTACTGTAAACTGTAAACACAAAACCCAATTTTGAAATTACATTCACAAAACCTTCGACTCTTTTTATAAACCCAAATTATTGCTGTAAAACAGTTCAATATATATATTCAAGATTCAAGTTCCTTTATTATCCCCAAGGGGCAATTAGATTTGCAGTCAATAGGTGTGCACAGATTCATACATATGCACTTACACACACATACATATATAAACAAAAGACAATAAGACATTAAAATAACAGTGTTAAAATTAGTGTGTATTGAGAAACCTGATTGCTACAGGGATAAATGAGTTTTTAAATGTTTGTTCTACATCTGGGTTGCAGAAACCTGCGTCCAGATGGGAGCAGCCTGAACTCGTCATGGAGTGGGTGATCAGGGTTTGCCAGAATCTGCCTGGCCTTGTTCACTGACCTCACCTTGTGTAGGTCTGCAAGGTTCTTTAGGTCTATGCCAGCAGTTTTGCTGCACATCCTGACAATCCCCGAGAGTTTGCTCTTGTTCTTACAGGTCAAAAGTCCAAACCAACAGATGAAGGAAAAGGTTAAAATAGACTCAATAAAACATGAATAAAACATTCTCATAAAAGTTGAATCAACATTAAAACCACAAAGCTTCCGATAAAAATACATCCTCTGGTGGGCCTTTTTGCAAAGTGCATTCACGTGAAGGTCAAAGGTCAATTTATCATCGAAAACAGTTCCCAGGTATTTATATTGTTGCACTACCTCCACAGCTTCACCGTCAATGACCACGGGAGCTGTTACTGAAGAATTTTTCCTGAAATCGATTATCATCTCCTTTGTTTTAGAAACATTTAGTTTTAAAAAGGAAGACTCACACCATTCTGTGAAGTCCCCAATCACAGGCCCGGGGTCTGGGTCATCACTGCTCAGAAGGGACAGGATGACAGAGTCATCAGCAAACTTGACAATGTGACGCTGAGGGAAATGGCTG
>JBBPBX010054310.1:0-23521 GCA_038048925.1 Garcialebias charrua
AGAGACGACTTCCTGGTGTTCTCCAGGGAACTCACCCTGGATCCAAACACGGCGAACAAAGAGTTGGTCCTTTCTGACGGGAACCAAAGAGCAACGTGCGTCGATCACCAGCAGACCTCCACCGAGCACCCCCACCAGTTCACCCACTACCACCAGGTCCTGAGCAAGGAGCCTCTGACTGGACGTTGCTACTGGGAGGTGGAGTGGAGCGGAGGTGACGTTTGTATCTCAGCAGCTTACAGAAGCATCAGAAGACAAGGGGCGGACAACGAATGTGCGTTCGGCTTCAACGACGAGTCCTGGGCTCTGAGTTCAACCAGACGGGGGTTCAAGTTCGACCACGACAACCACGTGGCTTTGATCTCTAGTCCTCCCACCTCCCGGGTCGGGGTGTACCTGGACCACAGAGCAGGTGTTCTGTCCTTCTACGGCGTCTCTGGAACCATGATGACTCTCCTCCACAGAGTCCAGACCACGTTCACGCAGCCGCTCCACGCCGGAGTCCGCTTCTTCACCACTAAAGGAACCTCCGTGGAGTTGGTCAAGCTCAAGTAACGGTCCTGAGACGTTCTGACCTCTGAGCTGAAGGTCACACTAAAGATCGAGAAGCTTTTTCTAAACGGGCTACGTTTGTCTGCTCCTCGTGAAACTGAGCATGAACTGGATGGTTTGTCTCCATCTGAATACTTTTATTTTTGTCTTTTAAATGAGTCCCGTTGTTCTCGATCTGTTGGTATCGAGGTGTTGAGATGAACTCGCCATCATATTTGTTGCAAATGTTCCAGTAAAGTCAAATGTTCTCAAACCTGTAAACTAGTCGCTTTTTGACGAACTTCGCCATTTTCAAATTAAAATTTCATTTATGTGAATCGTTTCGATCCAAAACTTTTTTTTGTTTGGGGGGGGGGGTTTAGGGATGGGAATTGTTAAGAAATTATCAATATTGATTCCTTTATCGATATCATTTATCGATTCAATTCTGTTAACAATTCTCATTGGGTTAGGCAAAAAAATATAGTACACCATTTGTGTGCATGAAGTATTTAATGCTCTTTCACCAGAACAAAAATAGAACTTTTATGAAAATATAATTCCTAATTAACATTACCGTATTAAGGGGCTGTCCATGGTTGGACATGGTTGGTTGTCTCTTTTTGCAATCTATCATCTTTCATTACAAAAAACAAAACTTACATAGTTATCATCTTCATCCTCTTCTGCCTCTCTCTGTGTCTCTCCCTCTGTGTCTCAGCTCTGCCAGCAGCACAAGATTCAATTTTAAAATAAATAGTGTAATAATCCATGCAATCTATCATCTTTCATTACAAAAAACAAAACTTACATAGTTATCATCTTCATCCTCTTCTGCCTCCCTCTTCGTCTCCCAGCTCTGCCAGCTTCAGAAGAAATTCACCATTAAAAACACTGAGCAGCAAGAAAAGCTCTCACAACAGAAAGAGGCTACAATGAAACACACTGAACAAAAATATAAAACAACACTTTTGTTTTTGCTCCCATTTCTACGGTGGCATTTTTAGGTCTGTTGTGTGTTAATATCGTCATCCTGAAAGCTAAGTGTGCTAGCAACAGCCTCTGAGCCAGCCAGACTCCGGCAATCCTCGTCAGCTAAATGTTATTACATGAGATGGAGATTATTTATAAAATACAGTGGAAGCAGTATAGCTAAAAGGTAACAAGTGAAAGAATTTGACGTTACCTGCTGTAACATTTACAACGGAGGTGGACGCTTTCTCTCCACTTCCTTCTCCAAGCAGCGTGTTAAAAACGGTACATTTCTTCAAAATCAGCGCATGCCGAGTGGCCAAATCTTCTGCATGTTCGACTTATTTCCTCTCCATCTGAAAACTTTTTTTTATCTTTTAAATGAGTCCCGTTGTTCTCGATCTGTTGGTATCGAGGTGTTGAGATGAACTCGCCATCATATTTGTTGCAAATGTTCCAGTAAAGTCAAATGTTCTCAAACCTGTAAACTAGTCGCTTTTTGACGAACTTCGCCATTTTCAAATTAAAATTTCATTTATGTGAATCGTTTCGATCCAAAACTTTTTTTGTTGGGGGGGTGTCATTGGCATGGTTGATGACAATATTTCCCTTTAAGATACAGCGTTTCTCCTGTCACTTAGCAGGTGCTCATCCATCTCTTTGGGGGATTTTGTTGTCAGGTGTGAGGAGGAGGGTGAGACACCTCCATGTTCTGCGTTAGCTTACAGCAAGTTGTTGACCAGCTGGGGGGGAGCGGGGAAATGGAGCATGTAGCATCTTAGCTAGCGCATCTCTATTGTGTGCAGTGATGTCAGTACTGTAACGCATTACTCTAGTCGGACCACTTTTTTCAGTAATTTGTAATCTTATCACGTATTTCAAAATCCAGTACCGGTAATCAGATTAAGCTGTATGTAACTTTTCTAACAATATATTTTTAACATATTTCTTCACTCTGTCACTACCTCCTGACATACTGATTTTAGACAAGTAATCTCTGAAAAAAACTATTCTCCCCTTGCTTCTCTAAAAGCATTTTTAAAAAGCCACAGTGACCCACCATTAACCAGCCAATAAAAACAGTTTTTAAACAGCCAATAAAAACAAAGCTTGAATTTGAATTTCAGCAGAGCATGGGGTAACAGAGCCATATATGGCTCTGAGGGGGAGGGACCAGAAACGTGTGTCTGTTCAAAAATTTCCTAAGTTCCAGCGTGTTCCAGAAATTACATACTGAACCTTTAAAGTTACTTATCCAAATTATTGTGTGTTACTTTTTTTTTTTTTTTCTGTAGTACTGTACAGTAATTTAATTTTATTTCATCAATGCGTCTCGGAGGGAAAAAAAGATTCAAGGAGTGACGTCGGTCTATGCGACCCGACGTTATTATCTTGCAGCATGCGTAGCATTAGCATCTCGTTGCGTTCTCCTGTTTGGGAACGTTATGGCTTTCTTGTTAGACGAGCGCAAATCCAAAACTGTAGACGTTGTTTCATGGAGACTGGATCTGTAGCAGACGACACGTCTTAACTTGATCGGACCTAATGTGAACGAAGAAAAGCAGCTTGCAAACACCGCTAACAGCAGCTGCATTAAAACAGCCTTCATCAGGTAATTCAGATCAGTCCAGATCAATAACACAAACTGTAGGAGTTTTTAAAGCTCTGGATCTACGTCTGAAATGCTGTTGATGTGTAGGCTTTAAGGTTACTGAGCGTCGCTACGACGTCTTGCATCACATCCATCATGTCAACACTTCAGCCAAAAAGTTCAGAACTTTATGAAAAAACTAAAACTGATAGTGTCAACAGCCCTGATGATGATGAGTGAGAGATTCAACCACCTCAACCGTTCAAAAAGAGGTACTGTATTGTTCTTTTATTATTATTATATATAATTAACCTTCTTAATTTAAAATTATCTTATTAACTTTATTTATTTTTTTTTACCTCTTTTTGTTTTATTTCCAGTCTGGAACGGAGTTGGCAGCTGTCTTCCTCTTCAGGTAACCACCAGAGATCACCTGCATCTAAGAAGTCTGTGATGATGACCCTGATGCATGCTCAATAATCCAGGTAGAAAAATCTAAAGCTAAGTCTGGTCCTCTGGACAAAAAACAAAACAGCAAAAACATTGTAGAAATGTTTCGTCCAAAAGACTTCCTCAGTCTGAGAAGCTGTATTCAGCTCAGTCTTATAAATAGCACCCTCTCACAGTGGATCAACCAGTTGGCTGATGACAGCCTGAAACCAGCTGCTCACATGATCAAGGAGGACCATCAGCCTAACGATGGATCGTTAGCACCCTGATGGTTGTTTGCTATTCACAGAGGGCTGAGTGATACTAGCAATAACAGCATTGTAAGAGGGGGACAGTTGAACCCGGAGGCCTCCACCTCTGTTTAATGATGGACGGTTTCTTTTCACAAAGATGGCCTCCTTTACTCCTCTCTCAAACCATCGTTCCTCTCTATCAAGGATGTGAACATCTTCATCCCTGAAAGAGTGACCTCTGACCTGGAGATGAGTGTAGACCACAGAGTCCTGACCTGATGATGTTGATCTTCTGTGCTGGGCCATCCTTTTGGCCAGTGGCTCAGTGGACAAGTTGGTCTTTTTGGACAAAAACTTGATTAGTTGTAAACAGTCTGTAGCTGCTTATTGTTCTGGTTCTGACTGTTATTGTATTTATTAAGATTTTTATTATTAGTAGTATAGTTTATTTATCGCTAAGAATGCCGTTTATTTAAAATATCATCCAAATGGATCACTTTTATTTATAAATCTTTTTTGTAAAACTATTATTTGTTTAGTGAAGTCAAGAAAGACATAGCCTGGTTAAAACCAGACCCTTGTCCTTCACTTCGCTTTGGACTAGGGTCTGGGACTTCTCTCATAGACAAGGATTTCTCCGGTAGATTTTTGACCGGACCAATCAGAGAACAGAAGGCGGAGTTTTGTTAGTTTAGCCTGGCGAGGTCCAGGCTATTCAGATAAATAGCTCAGAAACCACTCGGTGGATATTTTTTCTGCTACCAGTGTGTAATTATATGGCTCTAATTTACTGACTGTTGGCCTGGATGAAACATTTGAGATAAAATTCGATTTTTTATCATTTATTTTCGTAGCGCACCCGAGGCTGTTTGGAAAATGTCAAACCGAAACATTTAAATCCAGCAGATTTGACCATTTCGTGAATTGATTTAGGAACTGTTAAGCTCAGGAACACTTCTGATATAACGTCAGCTAAGAAATATATTTTTTCTCAGCAAAGAAATAATAGTTTTTTACCTTGTTTTCATGAAAATTCCTTCGTGGCGGCAGCCATTTTAACTGACGACGTCGTTCAAAACTCCGCCTTCTGTTCTCTGATTGGTCCGGTAATCCGCCTTCTGTTCTCTGATTGGTCCGGTCAAAAATCTACCGGAGAAATCCTTGTCTATGGGAGAAGTCCCAGACCCTAGTACAAAGCGAAGTGAAGACAAATCCTTGTCTATGGGAGAAGTCCCAGACCCTAGTACAAAGCGAAGTGAAGGACAAGGGTCTGGTTTTAACCAGGCTAAGAAAGACAGTATTTTTTACATAAAGCAAGTATTTCTTTATTCATTCAACCTTCATTTATGATATTGAAATCAAGAAATACTATCTTATTTTGTTTATAAAAACTATTTATGTTTAATGAACTCAGACTATTTTATGTTTTATAAAAACAAGTACAGTATTTATGTTTAATGAAGTCAAGAAAGACTACTGTATATAAAATAATAATTTAACAGAAACATTCATATATAAAATAATAATTTAACAGACATTCATATATAAAATAATAATTTAACAGAAACATTCAGATATAAAATAATAATTTAACATTATTTATCTGAGGAGCAGACTGCTTTGAGTTTAACTCCATCACAGAATTCTCATCTTGAACGAGCATGAAGGCGACAGTGGAAAGAAACAACTCCCTCATGAGGAAGAAACCTTTAGCACAGACCTGGGCATTGTAAGGCCCCAGGGCCACATGTGGCCCTTTGGTTGACTCTGACCGGCCCCCGTAAGGGGAGTTACAACAAAAAAATAGTTTCTAATTTTACCTCATTTGTGGACTGCATTGCTTTAATTTTGATGTCTTTTTAAAATTCACGTACAAAATGATGCAATATGTAAATCAAGACATGCGCAATGTGCATGATTGCATTGTTGTCAAGTCACAAGACAACGTTAGCCCTCAAAAATGTCCACTCATGCTTTTTATTTTGTTGATTAATCATAACTAATACTTTTACCAGTTTGTCTAAACAATGATATTTACTGCTTTTAATAAAGAAATACTATTAATATGCAGTATTGAATTATGTCATTTTGCCCGGCCCCCCACAATATTTTCTATTTATCATGTGGCCCCATGGAAAAAATAATTGCCCACCCCTGCTTTAGCAGAACCAGGCTCAGGAGCGGGTAAAAGATAATTCATTGAAGGGTGAAAATAGTCAATAATCTAATGATTGAGTTCGTCTGAGGTTTATTGTTTATTTGTCAATAAACCAACCTGGTGCTTTAACAAGACATGTGGTGAGTTGATGTTAGCTTAGAGCTCTTCCTTGGCATCTGCTATCAGCTACATTATGATTGACTCAACATCTCCTTCTGCCAAAACCACAAGTTCTTTTGGCATCTCTGGAAATATGCAAGTCTGAAGGAAGGTGTGTTGCAATGTGTTTATGTTGTTGAAGGTCTGAGCTGTTTGCAGTCATGTGTTGAAGTGCCTCTGTGCAAGGCACTGGGCCCCTCATTGTCTCTGACATGTGTCCCATCAATGTCTGAATGTGATCTAAAGCTCTGATTGGTCTCTGCAGAATGATTATTCTTGTTAGTAGACTTAGTAGAGTGCTGTATGAATGTGTGTTGGAGGTAAGTGAGGGCACAGATTGTGTTGTAAAGAGCTTCGAATGACTTGGTTGTCTATAGAAGTAGGTGCTATAGAAGTAGGTGCTATAGAAGTACAATACTGTACATTTTACATTTACCAGCATCATGGATTCAGAAATAAACAAAGTAAGACCCTCTAGAGTTGATGGTGCAGTTTTATAATCCTAATAAATCCTGAAAAATCATTTTTAATATTCTGCATACTTGGTGGACAGGTTTCCTAGTTAACAGTTTATCTGCAGCTGAAGGGTTCTGGGTTCCTCTGATGGACTGCTGACCTGTCCAGGTGTCCACACCTCTTGCCCAGGGATCATGATATATCTATACTGCAAATATAGAAAATGAAACATAAAACATAAAACAACTGGTCTACAGTTATGTAGTTAAACACACTTTGCTTTTCAATCGTTTACTCTGAGTGTGGAGTTGGATTTTTTTTTCACACTATGGTGCGTTGATACAGCACATGTAGTATTTTTCATTTAAAAAACGTCTACTTGAAAGTTTGGAAAAAAACAGAAGTGAGTCACTTGTATATTTCTATGAAATTTCGTACCCCATTTTAATTTAGTTTATTTTGATCTTGTGAACTATACCATCGTAAAAATTGAGGAAGCATACTTGGGGGTAATTAAAATTTTCAAAATGTTTGGCCATGACTGTGGAGAAACTTGTTGAGACAAAGTACAAATACACAGAACCAAAAAGTACCGATGACTCATCCCTGGGGCACACCAAAAATCCAATGAAACATACAGAGTTAGCAAAGTTAAGTCAGGTCCTCTGGACAGATTGTTCTTGTTGAACCTGAAGAAGTCTTTTGCATAAAAGACAAAATGTTTAAACGAGAAGAATCCGTCCTGAGGACCTGACTTAACTTTGTTAGATTTTTCTACCTGGATTATTGAGCAGCATCAGAATACTGTTTAAATAGTTAGATTTAAACAGAGTTAAAGAAACAAGTTTTGTTGGAGACATATGAGCACAATTAAAAGTCCTTAATTAATCTACATGGTGCTGTGATTGCATCTCAAAGATCAGTTTAACCTAAAGAAGCAACAAACCGTTTATTTGCATTTATTGCCAGTTAATCTGCGGAAGTTCAAATTAAGCTGTAATGCAGGTTAGCTTAAAACCTCAAGTTCTCTTGCCTTTCAGATCTTTTATTCTGCTGGTGAAGATTCTCAGTCATCCAGGACATGATCAAATAAAAAAAGGCATTCAATACAGAAATAACTGGACTTTATTTGTAACAGAAGACGTTTCGCTTCTCATCCGAGGAGCTTTCTCATTTCAAAGTGCAGCGCGTGTAAGTAAGGCTTTTAAAAGTTGACAGAACACACACACACAACTGTATGTAAATTTACAAATCACACCTCACAACTTAACAGTAGGGGTTTCTTAAGGTCTTTGTTAGTCTAATTCACAAACGAGGCTCCTCTGTTCCCATCAGGTGTGAACCGTCTGGGAATCAACCCCAAAGCTGCATTACTGTATCCACAATATTCCTACGCCCCATGACGCTTTGCGCGAAATGTGCACACGACTTCCGGTTGACCGGAAACACCGTTTGTTTACATGCGAGTAATACAGTTGAAGACAGTCCAAACTTTGTTGTTTTAGTTCATTAAAAATGTGGGAACACCACTCGTTTTGTTAAAAGAGGAGGGACAAATAAAAAGAAATTACAGATGTTACCTGATCGCGCAGACATAATTTAAAACTACATAAATAGCGAACGCGTTTGCTCCGGCCTCTCGGCTAAGGTTTATTAGCAGCAATCTCGGCTAAAAGTCACGGTCGCGTCTGAGATCTATCGTTTTAAGACAGTAAATCTTCCAAAACTCTCATTAATAAACCCTCCCCGAATAAAAAGATGTTACCTGATCACGCAGACATAATTTAAAACTACATAAATAGCGAACGCGTTTGCTCCGGCCTCTCGGCTAAGGTTTATTAGCAGCTATCTCGGCTAAAAATACCGGTCGCGCCTGACATATATCATTTTAAGACAGTAAATCATCCAAAACTCTCATTAATAAACCCTCCCTGAATAAAAAGAAATTAGATGTTACCTGATCGCGCAGACACAGCCATAGAGAAGGATGCAGGAACACTCTTTCTTTGTTTTGGGTCCGTGTTGAAAACACTGTTGTTTTAGCCAAAGATTTAGCTTGGTCCGGTTGTTGGTGCAGCCGCGAACAGCACAGCAGGTACCTGAACCCCGGTAGGACATTTCAGTAAACGTTCCGTTTAAACAAAAGCTGTGTTTGCTCCGATAAAATGAATGAAAATAACTTTCAAAAACACCCGCGATTCATACTCCGCCTATGGAATACAGGCACTTCCGGTGCCGGACAGGAAGTACAATGCACATTCGCTTCTACAGTGACACCCCCAAGAATACTGTGGATACGTTTTTGAAAGTTGGAACCTGCGACCTCCTCCTCTGTTAATGGTACGTTCACACCAAACAGCGTTTCAACTTCAAAAAAGCTCGTCACGCACGCAAGTGGATGCACTGGACCCATTGGTGTCCAGACCAGAACGCGAAGCTGTGGCGGCGGGGGTGGGGGGGGTAGCTTACCGGTATACAGAGTTCCTCACTGCACTCCGCCAGGCAAGGAACTTTTTATTTCTGTCTCTGTAGAGCAGACTTGACTGGTCGTGAAGGACTTGTCACGAACACACAGCTACAATGAGTTTCTCTTCCATAGTTCACAACTTCGCGGGTTTTTTCTGTGTCCCACAAACAATACGTCACATAGTTGCGCAATACCCGTCCCCTCGTTTCCGCGTCACATAGCGGACTCTCCCCCTCTCTTCTCCCCCCGACTCTCCCTGATCTACCAATCAGGGAGAGTTGAACGGCGTTTGAACGTTTGAACAGCGAAATCTTCAGCTAAATCAGCGTGTGCTTTGGAGGCTGAAGCGGGTTCACGTGCACGGAAAATGCTTTCCAGCACGCTCAACACGCACGTGACGCCCGACGCCAAGACGCGCCTGGAGGCGCGTCCCCCATTGACTTTGCATGTAAACTGGACGCTCCTGCAGTTGAAACGCTGTTTGGTGTGACGTACCATAAGAGAAGGCCTCTCCCTCTTAATATAAACAGCTTCTTTCACACACCTCTCAAACCACCTGTGTTCTCTGTCCAAAATGTGCACATTCTGGTCCTCAAAAGAGTGACCCTTGTCCGTGAGGTGGAGGTGAACAGCTGAGTTTTGTCCAGAGGAGGTGGGTCTCCTGTGTTGGGACATTCTTCTGTGAATAGGCTGTTTAGTTTCTCCAATGTAGAGGTCTGGACAGTCCTCGCTGCACTGGACTGCATACACTACACCACTCTGTTTGTGTGTTGGTGTTTTGTCCTTAGGATGCACCAGCCTCTGTCTGAGAGTCCTGCTGGGTCTGAAGTGTACTGGGATGTTGTGTTTGTTGAAAATCCTTCTGAAATTCTCTGAGACTCCAGCAACATAAGGAATGACAATGTTTTTTCGTCTGTTCTCCTTTTTCTGTTCATTATTGTGTTTTGTTGATTTCCTCGCTGACTTGACAAAAGCCCAGTTAGGATATCCACATGTTTGGAGAGATTTTTTAATGTGTTTCTGTTCCTTTTCCTTCCCTTCTGTCTTCGTGGGGATGTGTTCTGCCCGATGCTGTAAAGTTCTGATGACAGAAAGTTTGTGCTCCAGTGGATGGTGAGAGTCAAACAGAAGATATTGGTCTGTGTGGGTTGGTTTTCTGTAAACTTCAATGTTGAGACTGTCATCTCCCTCCATATGCACCAAACAGTCCAAAAAAGGCAGCTTGTTGTCGTTAGCATCCTCTCTGGTGAACTTGATGTTGTTATCAACCAAGTTACTGTGTCTGGTGAACTTGATGCTGTTGTCGACCGAGTTAATGTGTCTGGTGAAAGCCTCTACTTCCTTGGTTTGGATTTTGACCCAGGTGTCATCCACATATCTGAACCAATGCTTGGAGTTGTCCCCTCATAGGAGTTAATGGCTCTCTGTTCCACTTCCTCCATGTAGAGGTTTGCAACAATGGGTGACACTGGAGATCCCATGGCACAGCCGTGCTTCTGTCTGTAAAAACTGTCATTGAACTTGAAATAAGTGGTGGAGAGGCAGAGATCCAGCAGGGTGCACATCTGGTCTGGGGTTAAGTTGGTCCTTTTTTCCAAATCCTTGTCCTGTAGAAGTCATTTTTTGACGGTTTCTACTGCTTCAGAAATGGGTATTCACGTGAAAAGAGAAGTCACATCATACGATACAAGAGTTTCACTCTGGGTTAGCTTCAATTGTTGAACTTTGTTGGCAAAGTCAATGGAGTTCTTTATATGTTGAGGTGTGTTTCCAACCAGAGGAGCTAAAATACCAGCCAGATGTTTAGCAACATTGTATGTCACTGAGTTCATGCTGCTGACGATGGGTCTGAGAGGTGTATCTTCTTTTATTCTGAAATGTTGTTTGGACTTCAGTTTTGTCTAACCATAGATGCGCTTAAACCTTCAACAATTCCTAAATATTCATTAGATGTAAATATCAAAGTAAAGCTGATATTTGACGTTTTACTGAATGAGCTCATGCAGACCTCACAGACGTACCAACGGTCTGATTTAGTTCCAACAATAAACTCTGACGAAGAACATGAAGAATGACATGAAAACAAAATGAGCATCAAGTTCCCAAAGAGAGCACTGTGACCTCACTGTGTGTCACAATAAACATTTAGCGGCTCCTGAGAGTCTACACAATTAAAATTAATTCTAAAAATGATTCCCAAAGCATATCAAGTCTAACTTGTTGTAAAACGGTTGTCATCAAAAGATAAAAATGATGTAATGGTCGACGAGGCTCTTTGTAAAACACCTTCCTGTCAGTGTTTGGATCCTTCACCCTCTGCAACATTTATTTTGAAGGTCTGCAGATGAGGAACACATGTGATCTGAACAGAGTCTCACTGTATGACAGGGGACTAAGTTCACCTGATGGTTCTGGTTCTGGAACATTCCAGAACCTTTAATCAAAGCTTCAAGCTCATCTTGGCACAATCATTAGTAACATTTTGATGACTGGGCGTGTCACGAGTCTGCAGCGAGGTATGAAAGCAGCACGGAGCTCACAGGCAGCACATTCTGACCTCCAGCTTCAGAGTCATCATCTCATCCTGACCTGCAGCCTTCATCCTCCTCTTCCTCCTTCAGAAGGTAAGAGCAGCTGAACTCTTCCTCTGTTCTCCTGTAAGACGACTCCGAGTTAACAATCTGCAAAGTGTTTGTTCATTTATTGAAAACAGTTTCAAATCATGTTTTAGTTTCCTTCCTGTGGGTCCACCACCTGCAGGAGGGGCCATGAGTCAGGTGCATGAGTCCATGGGCAGTGGGGCCTTGGTGCCCTGACCCTGACTTACCAAAGATGATCTTGGGACATGGACTGTGACCTCTCTGGTGGGGGAGGAGCCTGAGCTTGTGTGTGAGGTTGAGCTGTAGCAACTAGATCCAGTTGGGCTCACCTCGACACACAGCATGGACTCTGGAACTGATCTCCTGGAGACGGGCTGGACCGTGTTCCACTCTGGAGTTGTTCATGGTGAAAGCTGCTGAGCTGGTGTGGGTCTACTCTTAGCCTTCGACTTGGTGCCTGTGTTGGAGTTTTCCCCGGTGGATGAGAGGGTGGCTTCCCTGCACCTTCAGGTGGCGGTGGGGGGTCTCTGACTGTTGATGTGCTCATGCACTGAACGGCAGTTCAGAGTATCTGGTCTTCTTGGAGTTCTGTCCTTGGATGGATGTCAAGAACTTGAAAACTCCATTTCCTGATGAGGTGTTTTTTTAAATAGTTTGACACTGATGACGTCCTGATCAATAATCCAGGTAGAAACATCCAACAAAGTTCAGTCAGGTCCTCTGGACGGTTTCTTTTTGTTGAAACGTTTCGTCTTTCATCCAAAAGACTTCTTCAGGCCAAGGAGCCACAACAAACCCAGTCTTATAAACATCTCCTTCTCATAGTGGGTCAACCAGTTCAATGGTGCTCAGATGGTTTCTGGTGCCCGCCCTCTCCCCCGCCGACTCGCCCGAGGCAGCCGTGGCCAAGCTGCAGGGCCGGCCCAAGGCAAAAGCAAACTGCTTAGGGCCCCGGGGCCACTAGGGGGCCCCCTAAGTGCAACAGATTTTTTTTTCAGTACAGTAATGATTCCCATGTGATTCAATTTAATCTTTTAAGTTTCTTGTCTTTTAAGTTCAGTTTTTGCAAATTGTTACATGCATTTACATAGTTTTAAGAACTAATTATTCAACTTTAAATTTCTTTGTCTGAACCATTTTATGTGGTTTCATTGTTCATTTACATTATTTAAGTATTTCCATGATATTTTTATTTTCTTTTGTCTTTTTTTGCACAATTTAATTAATTTTTATGCATCCAAGTTATTTTATCTGTTGTTTGTTGTTGATCTTGCGCTCCAAATTATTTTGAACATTACTGTTGCAGTTCTTTGGAACCAAAGTTAATAAACCAGATTACATTTTTGCAGTAAAATACATCAAATACTAGTGTTTTTTTCCCCCTTTAGTTACTTTTAGTACCAAAATACACATAGGATAATGTAACCAGGGCTGTCAGAGTTGCAATGGGTTTATGTTAGGTCAGTAAATGATCTGATCATCTGATTGTTCATAGCAGTAATCCACATTAGTAGCAAAAATAGAGGGCCTCAAACTAAATTTCGCTTAGGCCCATGGAGGCTTGGGCCGGCCCTGCGCTGGTTCAAAACTGAAAACATTTCATGGATCAAGGCTGTTGTTGACTTTTATTGTTCTTGGTCTTTTTGCTCGTTAATTTTCCATTTTTGAACGTCGCACGTCTTTTTAAAAGTGAACTTTTTAAACGAATCCTTCAGAGTTCGTGTTGGGGACGACTCTCAGCTTCTATTTGAAACTAGACCCAAATAAATGAAGCGACGTGATTTTCTGTCCTCCAGCTTTCTGCCAGCTGATTGGACGCCTCCATCATGCTCCGCCCCCTGCTCCTCCTGTTTGCTCTGACAGCAGTTCCAGGTAAGAACAGTTCATCAAGTGTTTCCAGTACGACCTGATCAGAGGTTCTGATGGAGGAAAGAAGCTTCAAGTGTTGATTTATGAGATGTTGACATTTTGCTGCCATCTTTTTATTCCTTCATCAAGTCAGACTGTTGTTCAAACAGCTGACAGACTCCTCTCATGTGTCTCATGTGTCTCTGTGTCTGCAGGTGCTGCAGGACAGTTGTTGTTCACTGATAACACAGAGGTCAACATCAGCTCATGTCCCATCACGTACTTTGGACAGAAGTATAAAGAACTCTTTGTGAGTAGGAAGAAGATTCAGAACCTCTTGGTGTCATCATTTCCTCTCTGAGGAAAACTGACTTCAGATTTAGATGAACTTAGTCTCATCGATGTCACCAACAAATGAAAGGATGAACAGTGAATAACAAGACAAATATAAACTGAAATAAACCCAGAAGCAGACGTGATGTTTGAGTTAAAGCAGGTTTGTTCAGACGGCAGCTCCGTGTGTCAAACTGTAAAAACAGGAAAGTGTTTTTATTATAAACATCAGAAACATCTGCTTTTAACACAACTCATAATATCAGTGTTAAATTATCCCCCACATGACTTACACCATGTACATGTGATTATAGATCATTTGTGTTTCTTTAAATACATTTTTTATGAACTCATTTTGAACATACAGATTTAAATTTTAACTTAAATAATAAAACTCATGTTTCTAACTGAATGTTTCATTAAGAAATGTTTCTTTGAACATTAACTGATTTATTTTTTTTGTTTCTGACATTTCCAGGTGAACTTCACGAGCGAACACTTTGTGGTTTGTTTTGATGGTTTTTACAACCCTCAGGCGGGTGGAGACTGTCTGCTGGCACCTCCAGCAGTTACAGCAGAATTTATCATCTTACCAGGAAAAGTGTTCGGAGGTCTGTCCCACGTTGTGCCGACCATTCACAGAAATCCGGAATGCCTTGTGGATTTTCGTCTGTCCACTGACGTGAGTGATTTGCTGTTTTTTTTTAAATTTAATCTTCATTTTCAAAACCTCATTTAAATTATTGTGTTTTTTTATTAGTTTTTATTGGTTTTCTAGAACATGTGGAAAAAACTGAACAAACTACTTTGTATAACACATATAACAAACATAAATTATGAAGCTAAAGAACAAACATACAGGGTGGTCCCCCCACCCCCCCGATTCTACGGTACATTACAGATTACAGTAACAATATTCCAATAAATAAATAAAAACATTTCTGTAATTAGTTGGGATGATTTATGAATCCAGAAAATCGAGAAGAAGAAAAAGACAAATGATCATTTTAGGTCTTACGTAACTCTTTTTAGTGAGTCCCAGTAAATGTCCCTGCTCCTGAGCATGAGCTCACAAGAGGCTGCGCCCTCCGTTGATTTAATCCAGTCATTGAACTCAGGCGCTCTGTGGTCTTCCAATGTTTTAAGGTGGTCCTGGATGCTGTCACAAGACAGACCATAATAACTGAGAGGACTCTTTTGGAGATGTCCGCCATTTGAGATCTGTCTCCCAGTAAACACAGTTCTGGGGTCCGAGGGACTTCTGATCCAAACCAGGAACTCAGAACCTTCAAGACTTTAGTCCAAAAAGATGTAACCAGAGAACTTTCCCAGTAACCAGAGAACTTTCCCAAAAACAGTTTAAATATGTCCCCACCTCTTTTTTACATTTCCAACACTAACTGTCCGTCATTAGTTTCATTCTGTGGAGTTTGATCATATCTATGTAACACTTTATAATTTATGTATTGATTTCTGGCCTCTTGCACATATTTACTACTCAAATGAAAAATGGCTGGATGACTCTTTGCCAGATAAGTTTGATATTTAATGATTCACCACTCCAACTAAAATTTAACAATTTATAGAACTGAGAAGTTGTGTGGTGATCACGCAGCATCCTAATATCAAAACTCAATCACTCAATCAATCAACTTTGTTTCTTTTTTGACATTTTATATCAACAATTTCCAATTTACTTTAAAATAATCTTATTAACAGAGTTTTTTAAACTAGTAAACATATACAGTCAAAAACATTTACTTGTTGGTGCTCCCTGGTGGATAAAAAAGAAAACTGTACTAATTTCATGACTGAAATGTCCTTTCATCCATTGTCTGTACCTATTTCTGCTTTTTCAGGTGACGGGTTCTGAATTTGACAAGGTAAGATGGAAATGTAGTCCATTTATTTTCTTTAGAATATTTTTCTTTAACAAAAACAAAGAAAAAAGTAAAACCTTAAAATTAAACATATAAAAAAAATATTGACATTTTTGAAAAGAGCTGCTGTTAATTTTTCATCTATAAAATTTGAAATTGTGTATTAGATTAATTTGAAATTGTTCTATTTATTTTTCATTTTTATTTAGTTTTTTCACATGTTTTCCTTAACAGAAACTAAAAAATTGACATGAAGATAAAGAGAAAAATAAAATAAAAATAGGAGGGGTGATGTACATTTAACATATAAATATCCCAAATTACAATACAACTAATACGGAGAGTCACACAAATTCTGGATAATTTACTTCATTGATATTTCCATTTAATCCATATCTTTTCTAATTTTCAAGCTGCATTCTACCTGAAAAAGTAATTCTTTCCATCTTATATAAAACATACAGCATATGATCAGATGTCTGTCATCTAGGGATGGAACTTTTATACTAAACCATTTCTTTATGATAAAATATTAAATAAGCATATAGACTCTGAGTCCAAGTCCCCTGAATGCACAAATCCAAATTAAAACTCATCCCACTTTAAAGAAATTTGCAGGCCTAAGATTACTTCCATCTCTGGGAATGTTTGTCCAAAAATTTTAAATCAGTGGACATGACCAAAACAAATGAAAATGTTTTACTCCCTGGGCTCCACAGCAACTGGAGGAACCAGAATAATGTTTACTTTGAGCAGGTGCAATTAACCTGATTTCTATAGCACGTCTTAACCACAGACAGACTAAATTAGATTAAGACAATAAGACAAGAAACATACACATACCAGGTTCGCAGGCTTTTTTAAAAGATGTCATAAAAGATAATCATGTGTTAAAATCCCAAAATTTAAAAGAGATTTAAAAACAGGAAGAGAGAAAGCCTGTCTGACATTCAAGGGTAAATTGTTCCATAACTTGGGAGCAGCAACAGCAAAAGCTGTGTCACCTCTGACCTTCAGCCTTTAGGGACTGTCATCAACCGATCAGCTGATCGTAGGGATCGTGGTGGGCAGTAAGGCTGAAGCAGTTCAGACAGATATTGTGGGTCAAGGTTGTTCAAGCATTTAAAGACAAATATCTAAAGCTTAAAATGAATTCTGTAGTGCATAGGGAGCCAGTGAAGGGACGTCAGGATGGGAGTGATGCTTGCACCTACGGGCCTGAGTTAACAGGCGATAGAGGTCTGGATAGTGTCTACATACAGTGCATTACAGTAGTCAAGACGAGCTGTGATAAAAGCGTGGATTCATTTCTCCAAGTCAGATCTTCTAAGATTGATTCAGCAAAGTTGATAAAAACTTTTCTGAACAACAGTACTGATCTATTTTTCTAATTGAAAATCAAAGTCAAACTTCACCCCCAGATTTGAGGAAAGACTACTGTTGATAACCTGAAGTATACTTTGGCTCAGTGGTTAGCACTGAGTCATTTAATGTAAACTCAAAGGATATTAAATTATTGTCAGTCAGGTGCCTGGTGCAGCTTAGGGGAAAAATAAACCTAAAAGAAAATTGTATCCTGTTCGTGGAGCGCCGCTCTGCTCCTCTTGACTCCGTCCATGATGACAGGTGGCAGTGCGTCTCCCTCGTTCAAACACAGCATCTTGTGTGAGGCTCCTGATGAAACATCTGTTATTTGAGATCTCCTCCTGCTCGTTCTCATCTTGGTTCTCCTTGTTGAAGAACTTCTCCGCTGCACTTGTCGAGCTGAAGCTTACATCTTTGCCCTTCCACCTCACGCTCAACGTCTCCAGGAACACCAGGGTGTATTTAACTCTGCGCTCCTGCAGCTTTTGTTTGACGGCAGTGAAAGCCTTCGTCTCCTCCTCCAGCTCTTTGGTCATATCAGGAAACACAGACAGCCGGCATCCTCGCCACTCAAACCCGTGCTTCTCCTTAGCTGCCACAATAACGTTGTCCCTCGCTGACTGCCTCAGGAAACGAACAGGCGCTGGTATCGGAGGTCGGTTTGGGTTGGGGAGTGACACAAAGGCCCTGTGGACTCGTTCAAACTCTGCATCCCCAGCTCCTCTGCCAGCATCTTCTGAACACAGCTCAAAAGTGTCCCATCATCACCGACAGTCTCTTCAGTCCAGTAACTCTCGCATTATTTCTCTTATTTTGGAGGGTTTGAATGTGATCCCTCATAACGTCCAGCAGCTTACTTCTCCCAGTGTCTGCGGTGTGCAGCCGCTCCGAGGTGTCCTTTAAGCAGGAGATGTGCGTCTCAGCCTCCATCAGCCTCTCCTGCATTGCAGCCACTGCTTTGTTAAGTTCAGATGTTTTCTGCTTTATTGTACAAATATCAACAGACACTTTGTAGCACATTACTCATTTAACAACTTCAGTGAATAAACTTGCCAAATTAGGAGTCACTTCGTCGTGTTCATCCCCATGTGGTGGACTGCTGCAGGTGGACACATGGCCTGCACCCTTAGAATGCTTCCAGGTAGCCATTGTGGGATTAAATGACTTATTTTACATAAAAAATGACAGAAACCCTTTACACAGCACCGCATAAGGAAAATGGCATCATGTAGAAGACCCCCACATGAAATAACTAGCAAAGTAAGCATGTTGGAAAGTTGGTTGCTGTACCCATGTAACTTCTCCCTCATCTATATTCTTAAAAAAGAGAAATATCTAGAACTGTGGAAACATCTGGAACAACTGCTTTATATTTTTAACTGTTTACATATTATCTAAAAAAGTTAAGTCTGGTCCTCTGGATATTGAAAAAAACAAAACAAAACAAAAAAGTAGAATCGTTTCATCTTTCGTCCGGAAGACTTCCTCAGTCTGAGGACCAGATTTAGCTTTTTTAGATTTTTCTACCTGGATTATTGTGCACGCATCACAGTGTTTACATACTTTTTCATTAATTCTAATAATTTATAGAGACATAAACAGTGTAATAAAAATTAAAAATATTTTAAAAAGTTTGATGTGAAAATTTTAAAATATATTTATTTTTTTACAGGCTATATACCTGTACATACTAAACTATGGATCACAGGCAGCTCTGGGATTACGATTACTTTTTGAAGGTTCAGCTGTAAGTATGAGGCTCTTTATTATGTTTGAAGAATTATATTGAGTGAATCTAAATTAAATTACATAAAAGGTAAAATAAAATCCATCCATCCATCCATCCATCCATTCATCCATCCATCCATCCATCCATCCATCCATCCATCCATCCATCCATCCATCCATCCATCCATCCATCCATCCATCCATCATCTTCCACTTGTTCTGAAGTCAGGTCTGGGGGGCAGCAGCTTGAGCAGGCCGTCTCTTTTCACATCTACCTCTACCAGCTCTTCTGGGAAGATCACAAGTTGTTCCCAGACCAACTGAGAGATGTAGTCTCATGCCTGTAGTTTCAGTAAACAGTGAGATTTTCCTTACCGCTCACCTCCTTCTTCACCACAATGGACTGGAACAGAGTCTACAACACTGCAGACGCTGCATTAACCTGTCTGTCAGTCTCGAGCTCCATTCTTCCCTCACTTGTGAACAAAACACTTTGGGGGAATTTTTAACAGTGGAGATGCAGAGGTTAGAGAAGGTGGGCCTGTGATCGGAAGGTTGTCGGTTCAAATACCTGTACCAACAACATCAAAATGTGGGTGGGAAAGGTAAAACTTCCACACTTGCCTCCACACTTGCCCACTCTGGGCCCTTGAACAAGGCCCTGAACCCCCACCATCTTCTCCCAAAGAGGTCTCTCTTGAAAATGAGTCCTCTTGACTCAATTAGACTAACTGTATAAATAAAGGTAATTAAAAAACAACAACATAAAATAAAACCAAGGTGAGTTTCTGTCTCAAGCAGAAGCAGAACATCACCCTTGACCTGAAGAGAGCAATTCACCCTTTTCTGACTGAGGACCATGGTCTCAGATTTGGAGGGGCTGATTCTCATCCCAGCTGCTTCCACTCGGCTGTGAACCGCTCCAATGAGAGCTGAAGATCACGGCACGATGACGCCAACAGGACCACATCATCTGCAAAGAGCAAAGAGCAGAGAAGGAATCCTGATGTCACCTGTCACCTAGAACCAATCTAACTTGGGAGACTCTACCAGAGGCAAACTGCCCCCAACAGCATAGTTCCTAGGATCATGATCCAAACATCATCTCTTTTTTTTTTTTTTTCATTTATAGATGGCCTCCCTTCACACCTTATAGCCATCCTCTCACTCCAATATGTATTTTTTTTAATAGAGAGAAAGAAAGAAAAGAGAAAGTGAGACAACAAAACAACAATTATCCACAAAAAGAGCACAAGGCAAACACACCAAACCTCCGTCCACAATCCTGCAAAGCACATGACAGAACACAGCAACGAAACATACAAGCATAAAGACTGATAATATTCATGACCTTGCATTAGATTTCTATATATAAACATACCCATACCTACAAATATATATACAGTATATATACATATATATTTATATTCATATATATATACAGGAAACCCTCGAGGTACGACACCTGCGACCTACGGCAACTCAGACTTACGATTTTATCATATTTAATAAAAATATGATTAAAAAAAAAAAAATAAATTATTTTTTTTTTTTTTGTGTGTTTAAAAGTTATTAATTTCATGTGTATAGCACTTTGTTGCAGCTGTGGTTGTTTTAAATGGCTTTATAAATAAAGTATAATTATTAATTTTACGTTTTGATTAGAAATTTATCGTATTTACGCAACTTCCGGTCGTTTCCGCTCGCCACTTCCGGTCGCCATTTTACAACTGTACTGCAATGGAGCTCCAGAGGCTACTGTCAGCTGGCTCCGTGTGCCCGATCAGGGTTGCCTCATACGGATAAATTAGCTGGAAACACTCGGTCAACTCTGTGGACGTCTCAGGTCCGGAGGAGCAGCCGCGGATCGCCCCGCGATCGGCGGCCACAACGCCGCCCGACATGCTAACGACAGCAGCTAACAAAGCAGCTAACACAGGCGAAGACACCGAGCCGACATGCCGCGGAGGGGCCATCTGCGGCCGGGAGCTCGCCGCAAATGTCCGCCTGGCAGTCGGGGGACACCGAGCTAATGCGGAGATACAAAGCCGATGCCTGAGCAGCCGCGGATCGCCCCGCGATGGCTCCAACAACGCCGCCCGAGATGCTAACGACAGCAGCTAACAGAGCAGCAAACACAGGCGAAGATACCGAGCCGACATGCCGCGGAGGGGCCATCTGCGGCCGGGAGCTCGCCGCAAATGTCCGCCTGGCAGTCGGGGGACACCGAGCTAACGCGGAGATACAAAGCCGACAGCCTTTTTGAATGAACTGACATGCTAACCAGTGCTGCTAATAGCGGGGCCTAACCGTAGCTAACGCCGAGCTTGTTTTGGATGGAGGACATCGCGGAGAAACGGCTTTCAGTAAGTTTTTTTTTTTCTGGCTCCAAATGTATGAAGTTAAGAAGCTAACAGTCATTCTTTTAAACAGTTTTGACCACGTGTGTGCGTGTGGAGCGTAAGGAAGCTGGGGGAGCTCGCACCCGAGCTAAATACTAAAAGACGAAGGCAGGCTTTGACCAGCTCAAAGTAAGACATTATATTTTTTATTTATTGTACAGTACTGTATTCATTTACTGTACAGTTCTGTGCATGTTCATGGCCTAGTATGTCTGCTTGTTCAGTCTCATGCCATTAAATATGTGTGCGGCGCTCCGTTAGCGGTATATCCGCGACCTATGTCAGAAACGCGGACCTACGACAGGCAGGTGTTTTTGGTCCGCGAGGTACGACAAAATCGACCTAAGTCACACACGTAGGTCCCTATCCCTGATGTAACTCGAGGGTTTGCTGTACCCATCTACATATATCTACATATACATCCCTGCATCCATTTGTGTGTGGTTGTGAGCATGCATAAGTGAATAAGGTTCCTCCAATAGAACATTTAGTAGCGATTGTGAAGCATCAGAGATCTGTCCCCCCAAAGCCCGAGACAGACGAAAGGGCGATCAAAGCCCAAGACCCCAGGAAGGACCCCGAGCCCAGAGTCCCCAGGACCACCCGAACAGGACGAGCCACTCGTCCACTCCCCAGATCCGACCAAGGGGAAGAACCGGACGAACCCCACCAGGGACCACACACAATGACCCCCCGGGGTCAACAGCGACAAATACACAGGCCCCCGCCAGAGCCCGCTGCACCGACGTAGCCCCAGGGCCGGTCACCGATGCTCGGGCACCGGGGACGCCCACCCCTCAGGCCCAGACCCGACAGGACCAGAGGACCCGAGCCCCACCAGGCAGCCACCAGGCCGAGCCGACCAACGCCCAAGCGCCCAGCCCCAGATAGTGAGGGTCCCAAGCACGCCCGCAGGCAGAGGAACACCCACCAGGGGGCCACGTGGCAGGAGCGCGACACTAGGTAGCCTCAGAAGTATCAGAGAGGGGGCAGTCCAAGTCCCAGCCTGACACTTAAACATTCATACACAGACACACTCATTTAGACCCACCCTCATCCTCACCCTCAGTCATAGAAAGACAAACAATAACGACACGCTCCAATCATAATCCCGAAGCACACTCTATACCCCCCAGGTCCAAGACATGTACCTGCTCCCTACATGGGGCAGCCCACATCCAAACCCAGGAGGTAGGCCCATTCATTCTGGGGTGGAGAGTAGCAGACATCCAAGATCCGGCCCACCCCGCGCCCCGCCGGCAGGACAGGGCAGGACACTCGAGCCCAAGCAGCCCCAGGGGGAGCGCACTGCCAGTCCCGCCCACGGCAAACCCGCAGGCCCCGAACCCCCCCACACCCCAGCACAACCCCTGACGGCCCACCCCCAGAATGTCCGCCAGGCAACCAGGGGGGTAAGAGAAAAATAAATAAATAATATATATATATAAATAAATACATAAATAAATAAAATTGAAATTAACAAATCAAGACCCCGACACACACACCCCCGTCCCCAAATGTATTGTTGGTGAGTGTTGTTCTAAAGTGTACTTAAAAAGGAAAGAGAAGGAGCAAAGGCTGGCATTGTACCAGTTTCCCCTCCACTCCAACTCTAACCCAAGCCCTAATTGTCTAAATGCATAATGTTGAGTGAGCACAGGCATGGGGGCGAGAGTGATGTCATCCCGCCACCCATAACAATGTGCTCACTCCATTCCCTATATGTGACTTTTATGAAGAAGTTTATGAATGAATGTCTAAAGTGTATATAAAATTGAGTCCCAGGTGTTCTGAACAACAGAGATGTAGAACCATTGCAGCACACCCGAGACTCAAATTCCCTACATGTATTAATTTAAGATGAAGAGGGCGGAGGTGCGTGTTGAGGGATGGGGAGAAAAATATCTGCAGGAACAGTGCTCCCACAGCGAGTCAGCTCCCCCGCTGACCCTGCGTACCCCCCCAGCTCGCCAAGGTCCACCCAAGGAGCGAGGAAAAAGAAACACCTCTCCGACCGCCAGGCCATTGAGCCAAGACCAGAGAGGGACACGGCCCCGAGGGCCGCCAACAGCAGAACCAACAGCCCACACCCACCAGGGCCGCCGTGACCCCTGCGAACCGCAGTCAGCCCGCCGTCCAAGAAGACACAAAATCCCACATGGACGACACGGCCAAGAGCGCCCGCCCAACCGCCGACAGAGCCAGGAAGCACCAAGAACAGGCCCCAACCAGGGCCCGCACACCGGCCAAGCATAGTCCAAGACCATCATCAAGGACATCCACTTAATCCCCACCCCAGAAGAAATACTACACCCACCCTTCATATTAACAACTTTCAGAACACATAA
>JBBPBX010054312.1:6956-18960 GCA_038048925.1 Garcialebias charrua
AAAAGCTTCTTATTCAAGAGCAAACACCCAAAACCGTGAAAACCTGAACCAGCCATGCACAATCTGCCCTGAACCTTTACTTCAATAAGAATGTCAATTCATAAATACTGTACACACAAAATATATAAAAATATAGTAAATGTATCCGCTCATTCTCAATCAGTTCATCTGGACAATTTCTTTTTAGTAGAAACGTTTCACCCTCACTCCAGAGGGCTTCGTCAGTCAGAGCAGTCCAAAGCAAACTGAAGCTACCCCACCAAGTAAACAACTTAAGTGGACCAACCAGTTTGCTGTAGCCAAGATGGTTTCTGGGGGCTTGTCCCTCGTCGACTCCTCCCAGGCAGGCAGACATGTCCAAAGTGGTTCAAGACCAGAAAGTTCATTCTCAATAGTCCAGGTATCAAATCCGCTCATTCTCAATCAGTTCATCTGGACAATTTCTTTTTAGTAGAAACGTTTCACCCTCACTCCAGAGGGCTTCGTCAGTCAGAGCAGTCCAAAGCAAACTGAAGCTACCCCACCAAGTAAACAACTTAAGTGGACCAACCAGTTTGCTGTAGCCAAGATGGTTTCTGGGGGCTTGTCCCTCGTCGACTCCTCCCAGGCAGGCAGACATGTCCAAAGTGGTTCAAGACCAGAAAGTTCATTCTCAATAGTCCAGGTATCAAATCCGCTCATTCTCAATCAGTTCATCTGGACAATTTCTTTTTAGTAGAAACGTTTCACCCTCACTCCAGAGGGCTTCGTCAGTCAGAGCAGTCCAAAGCAAACTGAAGCTACCCCACCAAGTAAACAACTTAAGTGGACCAACCAGTTTGCTGTAGCCAAGATGGTTTCTGGGGGCTTGTCCCTCGTCGACTCCTCCCAGGCAGGCAGACATGTCCAAAGTGGTTCAAGACCAGAAAGTTCATTCTCAATAGTCCAGGTATCAAATCCGCTCATTCTCAATCAGTTCATCTGGACAATTTCTTTTTAGTAGAAACGTTTCACCCTCACTCCAGAGGGCTTCGTCAGTCAGAGCAGTCCAAAGCAAACTGAAGCTACCCCACCAAGTAAACAACTTAAGTGGACCAACCAGTTTGCTGTAGCCAAGATGGTTTCTGGGGGCTTGTCCCTCGTCGACTCCTCCCAGGCAGGCAGACATGTCCAAAGTGGTTCAAGACCAGAAAGTTCATTCTCAATAGTCCAGGTATCAAATCCGCTCATTCTCAATCAGTTCATCTGGACAATTTCTTTTTAGTAGAAACGTTTCACCCTCACTCCAGAGGGCTTCGTCAGTCAGAGCAGTCCAAAGCAAACTGAAGCTACCCCACCAAGTAAACAACTTAAGTGGACCAACCAGTTTGCTGTAGCCAAGATGGTTTCTGGGGGCTTGTCCCTCGTCGACTCCTCCCAGGCAGGCAGACATGTCCAAAGTGGTTCAAGACCAGAAAGTTCATTCTCAATAGTCCAGGTATCAAATCCGCTCATTCTCAATCAGTTCATCTGGACAATTTCTTTTTAGTAGAAACGTTTCACCCTCACTCCAGAGGGCTTCGTCAGTCAGAGCAGTCCAAAGCAAACTGAAGCTACCCCACCAAGTAAACAACTTAAGTGGACCAACCAGTTTGCTGTAGCCAAGATGGTTTCTGGGGGCTTGTCCCTCGTCGACTCCTCCCAGGCAGGCAGACATGTCCAAAGTGGTTCAAGACCAGAAAGTTCATTCTCAATAGTCCAGGTATCAAATCCGCTCATTCTCAATCAGTTCATCTGGACAATTTCTTTTTAGTAGAAACGTTTCACCCTCACTCCAGAGGGCTTCGTCAGTCAGAGCAGTCCAAAGCAAACTGAAGCTACCCCACCAAGTAAACAACTTAAGTGGACCAACCAGTTTGCTGTAGCCAAGATGGTTTCTGGGGGCTTGTCCCTCGTCGACTCCTCCCAGGCAGGCAGACATGTCCAAAGTGGTTCAAGACCAGAAAGTTCATTCTCAATAGTCCAGGTATCAAATCCGCTCATTCTCAATCAGTTCATCTGGACAGTTTCTTTTTAGTAGAAACATTTCACACAGGAGACAGAACTGGAAGTGGCAGAAATGAAGATGCTAAGGTTCTCCTTAGGAGTGACATGGCATAAGATTAGTAAAGAGATAATCAGAGGTACTGCACATGTTGAACAACTGGGAGATAAAGTTAGGGAGGCCAGACTGAGATGGTTTGGACATGTCCAGAGGAGGGACAGTGGTTTGGACATATATGGACATGACAGCAGGACATGTATGAGGGCAGCAGGACATGTATGAGGACAGCAGGACATGTATGAGGACAGCAGGACATGTTCTGGTACAGGACATGTATGAGGACATCAGGACATGTATGAGGACAGCAGGACAACACTTCTCGCTGTGGTCTCGTGTTTGTTAACGTTATGGCTTCCTTTTTAAAAGACGAAGGCAAATTCAAAGTTGTGTGTGTGGACGTTTTTTCACGGGAACTGGATGACCGTGAGGGACAGTGGTTTGGACATGTCCAGAGGAGGGACAGTGGGTATATTGGTAGAAGGATGTTAGAAATGCAGCTGCCAGGAAAAAGACAAAGAGGGAGGCCAAAGAGGAGATATATGGATGCAGTTAGAGAGGACATGGAGGTAGTTGGAGTGAGGACAGAGGATGCAGAGGACAGAGTGAGGTGGAGGAGGATGACTCGCTGTGGTGACCCCTGAAGAGGGAAAAGCCGAAAGAAGAATATCTAATTAATCTTTTTAATTTAAAATTATAATCTTATTACCTGTAACTTATTATTTTTTTTACCTCTTTGTGTTTTATTTCCAGTCTGGGACAGAGATAGCAGCTGACTTCTTCCTCTTCAGGGAAATTTGCCAGATCACCTGCAGCGAAGAAGTCTGATGACTGAACTCTGAACTTTTCCAGGGACAGGTGGGAGCAGGTCCAAGAAGAGCTTGTTGTGAGTAATGACAAATACAGCCACACTGCTGCTACTGTTGTTATTGAGATGATTTTCTCCACCACTGGAGATAATCACTGCAACTAGATCTGTACTTTTGGCAGAAAATGTGGACAAGTTGGTCTTTTTGGACAAAAACTTAAAACTTGATTATCGGTAGTTCGATTGTAAACAGTCTGTTGCTGCTTATTGATCTGGTTCTGGCTGTTATTGTGTTTATTAAGATTTGTATTATTGTTAGTATAGTTTATTTATTGTAAAGAATGCCGTTTATTTAGATTAAAGATTAAATTAAGATTATATTACACATTAAACTGTATTCTGAATTGGACAGTAATTTATCAAGCGTTTGTCTTTGCTCAGGCTGGGCGCGTGCCCAAGAGTATAGCAGATCAGGGAGCTCCACCTCAGCTGCCTTTCTGGACTCACCTGCCCCTCCTCACTCACCTGTACCAGCATCACTAGCAGCTTCTGCATTACTTGCCCCTCCATAAAGGTAAATACATTTTTTTTTCTTTTTTCTGTCTATTTTTTAAATAACTCAGCTGACTCACCTGTCCATCTTCACTCACTAGCACCTTCTGCATCACCTGCTCCTCCATAAAGGTAAAGACATTTTCTTTTCTTTTTATTTCTTTCTTTTTTTAAATAACTCAGCTGCCTCTCCTGACTCACCTGTCCCTCTTCACTCACTAGCACCAGCATCACCAGCACCTTCTGGATCACCTGTCCCTCCATAAAGGTAATGACATTTTTTCTCTTTTTTTAATTTAATTTAATTTTATATAACTCAGCTGCCTCTCCTGACTCACCTGTCCCTCTTTACTCACACAGTACCAGCATCACCAGCACCTTCTGCATCACCTGTCCCTCCATAAAGGTAAATACATTTTCTTTTCTTTTTTTTTTATTTCTTTTTGTTTTATAACTCAGCTGCCTCTCCTGACTCACCTGTCCCTCTTCACTCACTAGCACCAGCATCACCAGCACCTTCTGGATCACCTGTCCCTCCATAAAGGTAATGACATTTTTTCTCTTTTTTTAATTTAATTTAATTTTATATAACTCAGCTGCCTCTCCTGACTCACCTGTCCCTCTTCACTCACACAGTACCATCACCAGCACCTTCTGCATCACCTGTCCCTCCATAAAGGTAAATACATTTTCTTTTCTTTTTTTATTTATTTATTTTTGTTTTATAACTCGGCTGCCTCTCCTGACTCACCTGTCCCTCTTCACTCACCAGCATCACCAGCACCTTCTGGATCACCTGTCCCTCCATAAAGGTAATGACATTTTTTCTCTTTTTTTAATTTATTTTATTTTATATAACTCAGCTGCCTCTCCTGACGCACCTGTCCCTCTTCACTCACCAGCACCTTCTGCATCACCTGCCCCTCCACCTCAGCTGCCTTTCTGGACTCACCTGCCCCTCCTCACTCACCTGCACCAGCATCACCAGCACCGTCTGCATCATCTGCCCCTCCACCTTAGCTGCCTTTCTGGACTCACCTGCCCCCCCTCACTCACCAGCATCACCAACACCTTCTGCATCACCTGCCCCTCCACCTCAGCTGCCTTTCTGGACTCACCTGCCCCCCTCACTCACCTGCACCAGTATCACCAGCACCTTCTGCATCACCTGCCCCTCCACCTCAGCTGCCTTTCTGGACTCGCATGCCCCTCCTCACTCACTTGCACCTGTATCACCATCACCTTCTGCATCACCTGCCCCTCCACCTCAGCTGCCTTTCTGGACTCACCTGCCCCTCCTCACTCACTTGCACCAGCACCTTCTGCAGCTCTAAGCACTAAGCCTTTTCCCCTCCCCTACAACACCCCTTCCATAAAAGTAAGGACATTTTCTTCTCTTTTTTTTTTAATAGTACAGTACACTACTATTTTTTTTTACTATTTTATTTCATTATTAAACGTACTGTGCAGTATTTTATGTGTTTTTTGATAATTGTTTAGGGTACTGTGTTAGCTAACCGCTTGGAAATAAAGTAATGTACATATTTATGGTACAGTATGTATACACTTGTTTTGTCTCACGTTGAAAAACGGGTTTACTGCGTCGCATAGGAATGCATGTTCCGCGCCGCGCAGGAACGGATCTTCGTAAGTCGAGGACTACCTGTATGTGTGTTTATTTGTCAAAAAAAATGTTTTTTGTCAGTTTCGGTCCTATAAATGTCAACACTTCAGCTTGTCTTGGACAAATGTTTTCTTTTACGGCTTGTCTCATCTGCATTTGAAAGAAAAAGATCAAAATAAATGGTTGATATTTGAATTGGAAGTGTATTTGGTGTAATTATTTTAGAAAAATTGTGAACTTGGCATTCTTAGTGGAGAAAGTGAAATTTTGAAATGTTTGTTTACTTAAATTGCTATTTTAAGTTCAAAAGCTGCCTTAAAATCTTGAGTTAAATTAACTCAAAAAGGGAATTGGTATGTCAGTTTAACTTTAAAATGAGAGTTGAAAGTATATATAAATGTTTGTTATTTTAACAAATGAAAACAAGTTTTTATGAATGGATAATGTAAATTTGCAAGTTGTTTAAACTCAGAGTATGAAGTTTATACAACAAGTAAACGTTAATTAGACAAGGGTATAACTTTATTATTTGAGTTCAAATAGAATATGATTGTAATTTTACTTGACAAGAGTACTCAATTTTTGGAGAATGAATAATGTTCTATAGTTAGTCATTTCAACTTATGGTATCATATTTAAACAATGACTTATCATAAATTGGGCTACTTTTCTAGCTTGCCATCCTAAGTTGGAGTAAAACATTATTTGAAGTTGGGTTAACTTGTGGTTTTAAGGCAGCTTTTGAACTCAAGTTTTTAAGTCTAACCACCCTATTTATTTTAACAGTGCATTACTGTTCTGTGATAGACTTAAAAAAGCATATTTTGGTGACCAAAATGAACCAGACATGTTGGAAATGGAAAGGGATGGGGTTTCCTCGAAAATCTCTCAGACCTGGTTTGAGAGAATGAAGGCTGTGATTGGCTGCCCTGCATGTCAATCAAGTAACAAATTTCATAGTGAGGATGGATGATAGGCTGACGTCTATTTTATTTACTTTTTTATTTATGCTATGTGATCTATCCATAATGCCTTTGCGATCGACCGGTAGATCGCGATCGACGTACCGAGCACCCCTGATATAGAGTTTAGAAACATTGCTTAGAATATTGCAAGTGTGTGGGTATGGACTACTTGTACTACTGTAGGGGGTACAGGTACAGTCAGATTTACAGAACCATACAGACCACCAGAAAAAAGATAATGAGCAGGATTTATCCTGACACAATCTTAATTAAATCACGGGTTCTCTTCTTTTTCAGGATTAACCAAATATTGCGACCAGATAAGATGTAAATCACATGAAACGTTAATTATATTCGACCCACCAGGAGGTGCAGCCATTTATTTAACAGAATCATAAAATTACATCACGAACAACTGATTGATTGATCAGATTCCTATAATTTAACATCAACAGATTTACAGATCAACAGAAGCAAGTAATAAGATGGTAGTTTTACTTATCTGAAGGCTCTTTAGCTTAATTACTAGCAAGATAAAGGTTTAAGAGAAGGAGGAAGGAAGAAAGAAACCGAAGTTTATCTTGAGATGGGTTTCAAACAGAATGACAACCTTTCCGTACGACGTCAGCTTGACCCAGGCGCATTTTAGTATATGACTCTTTACCTTGCGAAGATAATAATAATCATTTTATTTAAAAGCGCCTTTCAGGACACCCAAGGACACTTAAAGTCAAAGTCAACTTTATTGTCAGAACTGCAATATGTACAGGACATACACAGGACCGAAATTGCGTTTCTCTCAGTCCCTCGGTGCAACAGTAACCATCTAAACACTAAACACTAAAACATTTAATAAACATAAGCATAAAATAGTAAAAGTGTAACACTGTCCTGAGTTTTTTCATAATAGTATAAAAGTATGAAAATTTACACCAACACTGAAACACCAAACACCCCTAAAACACCAAACACCCAATGAACATAAGCATAAAATGAAATAATAAAAGTGTAATACTGTCCTGAGTTTTTGCATAGTAGTATAAAAAGTATAAAAAGTATATCTATAAAATAAACTGAAGGTTCTAGCATTGACATTTGCAAAGAGTGGCACAGCAGCATATAAGTTAATGTACACAGTATATGAGGTATTTGATGTTGGTATAGAGGCAAAGTGGCATATGCAGTGAGGCACATAAGGCACATTTGGCATCCTTAGATAAGGCTAGTCAGAGAATGCTGTATATGTATCAGCAGTAGTGTAGATAAAAGTAGTGTAAATGTAAACAGTAGTAATAAATGTAAAGCAGTAGTAATAAATGTAAACCGTATTAATAAATGTAAACAGTGAATGTAAACAGTAGTATGACTATAGGCAGTAATGTAATACAAACATTAGTGCAAATATGAGAAGTAGTGCAAACTGAATGAGCACATGACCGAGAGTTTAGTGAATAACCCGTTTGATGACACAGAGTCCAGTGTTAAAAACTTTGTGTTGAGTGGTAATGTGTGAGAAAGTTTTTTGTGTTAAGGCAGTTCAAATGGGAGGGGAGGCAGAGCAGGCAGAGTGTTTAGCATTCTGACTGCCTGATGAACAGAGCTGTCTCTCAGTCTACTGGTACGAGCCTGGAGACTCCTCAGTCTCCTCCCTGATGGCAGCAGTCTAAAGCGGCTGTGTAGTGGGTGTGTGGGATCACCTGCCATGCAGTGGGCTTTCCGAGTGAGGCGTTTGCTGTGTAAGTCCTGCAGTGAGGGCAAGGAGGTGCCGACGATCTTCTCAGCTGCTCTCACGATGCGCTGGAGGCTCTTGCGGCATGATGCAGTACATGCACCAAACCACACCGTGATGCAGCTGGTCAGGACACTTTCTATGGCACCCCTGTAGAAGGTGCACATGATGGGGGTTGAAGCTCCAGCCCTTTTCAGCTTGCGGAGAAAGTAGAGGCGCTGGTGAGCCTTCTTGGCCAGTGCTGCAGTGTTCCTGCTCCAGGACAGGTCCTTCGAGACGTGCACTCCCAGGAACTTGGTGCTGTCCACTCTCTCCACTGCGGTGCTGTTGATGGTCAGAGGGGCATGTTGTGCATCCCTCTTCCTGAAGTCCACGACAATCTCCTTTGTCTTCTCCACGTTGAGAGTGAGATTGTTGTGTCCGCACCACAAGGCCAAGCGGCTCACCTCGTTCCTTTAGTCCGTCTCAACGTTGTTGCTGATGAGACCTACCACTGTTGTGTCGTCCGCAAACCAATACAGTTCAAACCAATACAGTTCAAACATTATCAGTGACAAATTGAAATGTAAAATACATAAAGATTATAAAATGCAAAATAATAAAAACACATTTAGTAAAGTTAAAGCTGCAGTCTGCAGTTTCTGTAGTGCAGTCTGTAAGTTTACTAAAAATATATTTTTAACATATTTCTTCACTCTGTCACTATCTCCTGACAGACTGATGTTAGACAAAGTAATCTCTGAAAAAACTATAGTCCCCTTGCTTCTCCAGGTGGTAAATAAGCATTTCTAAAAAGCCACAGTGACCCGCCGTTAACCAGCCAATAAAAACAGAGTTTTTAACCAGCCAATAAAACAGAGCTTCTCACTTCTCACGCCCCCTTCCGTCCCAGCCCCCCCGCCGCGCAGGTTCTCGTTCAAAGTATTGCAAAGCGATGCAAAACTGTTTTGTATGTGACACAAATGTATTAAATTCCCCTTCTTCATCCCTGATCTGGACTTTTCTTTTGTTTTTTTGCCAAAAGTCAAGTGATCGCTTCCTCCTCCACTGACTGAAATGAGGAAATGGATGAATTCACAAGCGAATTAAACTCAGGTTCAACGTGGCTGTGCGAGGCTCAGCAGATTTCATAGTGTTCTGGTGTGCTGGACCAGTGCTCCATGTTTTTATTTTATTTTTTAGAACGTTTTATTAACATATAATCACAGAACTTCGCAGCGGCTGAGACAGGACATGTAGTGGAGGCGGAGCATTCAGAGGCTGCAGCGAGAGCAAGGGGGAGCAGAGCCATACTATGGCTCTGAGTGGGGAGGGACCAGAATGCTTTCCCTGTTGAAAAATTTCCAAAGTCCTGCGTTCTACAAAAACTGCAGAGTGTAGCTTTAATGATAAGCTAGTCTAAAGAGATGTGTTTTCAGGGCTGTTTTAAACAGAGAAAGGGAGGTGGTGTTTCGAAGGTATAGTCGGTCCCCGGCTCCAGTAAAGAGAATACACCAGCCTAGACGTAAGAGGGTCCTTTGATCCGGTTACGTTCGAGCTGGTCAGCGTGTTTACCTCTGTAGCGTCTCACTGAGGTCCGCATCAAGTCGAACCAAAGTAGTGGTCAGTTCCGGTTGATTTTCAGAATAAAATATTCCTCAAAAGGAAAATGTATCCGGAAACTTGGAGCTTTGTAGCTCGGTTGGGTTTATGGCAGCATCCATAAAACCTAGCTGAGAGACAAGGTCTTTGGCGTCTGACAAAACGTCCAACAGCAAAAGAGAAAGTCATTACTCCTCACTTCCTCGCAGAACTGAACCGTTCCAGGAAGTCAGGGCTTTTGTAGAGATCTTGACCTCCTGATTTTTGGTTCTTCCGATTAGTTCGTTCGACCAGTGGGAGGAGCTTAGTTGAGGTTATCAGAATTCAAGGAGAAGAGAATTGTTTAGAAAGAGGGAGAGAAGATTGTTTTAGAAGGGAAGACAAGACAGACGCCAGCTTAATGATTAAAACTGATTCACTGTTTCACATTTCTAAACAAATACTGAAAGTTCAATCTGACATATCCTTGGATGTAGACAGAGTCTTTTCATTATCTACACATTGAACAATAACACTGCTCGTACAAATAACACAGGGTTATGCTTTGATTACCGTATTTTCTGGTGTATAGGTCGCACCTGTGTATAGGTCACAGTGTCCAATATTTATCAATAAACTGGAAAAATCCATAAATAGGTTGCACTGGTGTATAGGTCGCACCGGTGTATAGGTCGCACCGGTTGCACCGGTGTATAGGTCGCACCTAGGTCGCACCTATGGTACATTTGTTAGCTGCCATTTTTGTAAGACTGTGTCTCACTTTAATTTTTGTCAATAAATTATTACAAATCAGCTTATTTCAAAATGTAAATACCACCAACATCATTAAAATTACCGGTAAACTACCGGTACAGACTCCTAAAAAAATGTTTGTTGGCTGCCTTTTTTGTAAAACTGTGTCTCACTTTGATATTTGTTAATAAATTATTACTGTTGGCTTTGATTCTTATTCGCCCCAGAATTCGTTTTTTGGTTCACTTTGGAACAGAAAGGAGAGATACACTTACACACGACAGACGCTCACTTAAAGTTCCAAACCAGTTTAATTAATCATAAGTTAAAAGTCACAGAATACATTTGTTCTATTCCTAACATCCATTACATTTGTTTAAAAACGTGGACAGTGAGAGAAAAAGAGAGAGAGAGAGAAGAAGGGAGGAGGAGGGAGAGAGGGGGACAGGGAGAACATACAACCTGATCCGTGGGCTTACTTCTGCCTTGCTGTTGGAGGATGGAAACTTTTTATACCCTTCTGTGGGGGTTGCCTGCTTTAAACTGACTCTTCTGTGGGGGTTTTGTTTCAGAGACTGTTGTCCCCCCTTTATTGCCAGAAGACAGGAAATACCACTGCCTCCCCTCAGCTTGCTCGGGTCTCCCCAAGCCCCTGGGGGAGGGGCACCGAGACACATCGATGACTAAAATAAATGTACATTTATTGCTGAGTACTTATAAACACGCACACTCTAATAGACCACTAAATGACCAATTAATGTAACTGGACATTAAATTACATTAAAGATCATACCCTACACACATATTTAGAGCTGTTCTTGTTACTTTCTAACTGAACAAACATGCAGAGCCAGAGAGTGGCTTTCAGTGGACTTCTCCCAGTCATATATTCTACAAAGTCGTAAAACTGACAGAGAGGCGCCAGGACTCCTCATCATGCTCCAAGCCTGCCTCAAACTGATAAGAGGAGTTTTGTTTCAAAGACTGTTCTCCTTCCCCCACTCCCAGAAAGCCTCTTCCTTGTAAACAAGAAATACCATTGCATGTCTTCAGTAACCAGAGTTCCGTTTAAAGAGGGGATAATGACCCTAAGCACAAAAAAATGTGTTTTATTTTCACAACATTACAAATCAGCTTATTTCAAAATGTAAATACCACCAACATCATTAAAATTAAACTACAGACTCCTAAAAAATGTTTGTTGGCTGCCTTTTTTGTAAGACTGTGTCTCACTTTAATTTTTGTTAATAAATGACAAATCAGTTGCAGCTGAAGGTGATCTGCTCAGAGTTGCAGTTGCTGTGGAAACCAGTGCAGGATAGCTGCAGCATCTGGAGCATCTGGAGGTGGAGCTGACTGTGAGCTGAAAGATGCAGCATCTGGAGGTGCAGCTGACTGTGAGCTGAAAGATGCAGCATCTGGAGGTGCAGCTGACTGTGAGCTGAAAGATGCAGCATCTGGAGGTGCAGCTGACTGTGAGCTGAAAGATGCAACATCTGGAGGTGCAGCTGACTGTGAGCTGAAAGATGCAGCATCTGGAGGTGCAGCTGACTGTGAGCTGAAAGATGCAGCATCTGGAGGTGCAGCTGACTGTGAGCTGAAAGATGCAGCATCTGGAGGTGCAGCTGACTGTGAGCTGAAAGATGCAGCATCTGGAGGTGCAGCTGACTGTGAGCTGAAATATGCAACATCTGGAGGTGCAGCTGACTGTGAGCTGAAAGATGCAGCATCTGGAGGTGCAGCTGATTGGAATGCACTTTGACAGTTACCGCTACACCCAAATAAATCTGTAAATAAAGCAGAATACCGGTACAGGCCTCTTTAGCGATCATAGCGGCCGAAACTGGTACTGCACTTGCACTGCCCCCTGGTGGCCGAAACTGGTACTGCACCATTTTATGCAACAGGGAAAAAGGGCCATAACTCAGCCAAAAATTGGTCTAAAAATATGAAA
>JBBPBX010054313.1:0-23520 GCA_038048925.1 Garcialebias charrua
CCATTCATGCTGCTCTGCTTCACCCGATCCCAGGAATCAGCAATGTTCTTGACAGCATCAAGGATGTTATATTGCTTTCAGAAGTCCTTCAGTGTCATCTCCTTATTTTTGTCTGCTGCCTCTAAAGCATTACCAATGACCCTTTGGAGGTAGTAGGCCTTAAATGTCCATATCACTCCTTGGTCCATGGGCTGTAACAGGACAGTGGTGTTAGGTAAACCACCTTGACATCAGGGTGAAGGTCATCCAGGTTTGCAGGGTGACCGGGTGCATTGTCCAGCAGTAGCAGCAACTTAAAAGGGATGTCCTTGGAGGTGCAGAACCAATAGACGCCTGGTACAAAATGGTTGGTGAACCAGTCTTCAAAAACAGCAAGTGTCACCCATGCCTTCCTGTTTGACCTCCAGATGACTGGCAACTGACCTTTTAAAATGCCCTTGAATGCCCGTGGGGTTTCAGACTGATAAACCAGCATGGGCTTCAGTTTGTAGTCCCCAGCAGCATTGCCCCAAAAAAGCAACATCAACCTCTCCTTGCCGACTTTATGGCCTGGTGCTGTCCTCTCCTCCTTTGCGATGTAGGTGCGGTTCGGCAGACGTTTCCAGAACAAGCCTGTCTCGTCCACATTATAAACTTGTTGGCTTGAGTACCCCCCCTCCCTAATGATCTCAGCCAACACGTTTGGAAAGTCACGTGCTGCTTCCACATCACCGCTGGCTGCTTCACCCAGCACTTTGATGTTGTGGAAGTTCGCATGTTCCTTAAATCTCTGGAACCAACCCCTGCTGGCCACAAATTCCTCACCTTCGCTCCCCTCCCCCCTTTCTCTTTTCAAAGCCTCAAACAGTCGTCTGGCCTTTTCCTGAATAACCATGAGACTCATAGGGATACATCTTTGGTTCTGGTCTTCTAACCACAGCACCAACAGTCGCTCCATCTCATTAATAAGCCCGCTACACTGCTTTGTTATGACTGTCGCTTTCATCGGCGCAGACCCCTTCACATGCTCTAGGATACGCGCTTTATCTTTTATATAATTGTTGCGACAGTTGAACGACTCAGTTCAAGTGCACGGCCAATGTCCATCGGTGTTTCGCCCTTATCAGATATTTTTATGATGTCTAATTTTTACCTCCATGGTAATGGCCTTCCTCTTCTTGGACGCAATCCCATCCGAAGTCATCTTTTTGCTTTGGTGCCATTGTAAAATTAACAAAGAGTTGTTCAGTTGTTAGTTGTAAAATAAATCCGCTACAGTTCTCTCGTCGTCCTCGGTCTCAACGCTCTACACTGAAGCCCAGGCGGCGTTTCGTTAAATACAGTACAAATCTGTATCACTCTGCCTTTGTCTTTGGGTGTACAGAACCCACTTGTAATCCTCTGCCCTGTAATTTTCCATTGTCGGGCTGCTAAGGTAAACGCTCCCCCATTCCTCCTGTCAATTTCCGCTGTCCTGCCGCTGAGTTTCGAAAAGTACAGTACCGTATTTTTTGCTGTAAAGGCGGATAAACCGCGTAACTCGAAACAATGCTTTTTCAATGGGACAACGTCGTAACAACGAAACGTCGTAAGTCGAGACCGTCGTAACCCGAGGACTACCGTATTTTCCGGACTATAGGTAGCAGTTTTTTGCCTAATTTGCATGTCCTGCGACTTATAGAGAGGTGAGACTTGTTTATGGATTTTCCCCATGTTTTTAGACCAATTTTTGACTCAGATATGACCGTTTTTCATTTAGGCAAAAAATTGTGCAGTAGCCCTTTCGGCCGCTAGGGGTGCAGTACCACTTTTGTCTGCTAGGGTACACCGACCGTTCCCAGCTCATGTGTCTGTCCGAAAAAAGCCTCCTCTGCTCGGACTGACTCTGTCGCAGCCCGGCCTCCTGCTCTGGAGCTCTGACATTTCCAGAGAGTCCACCGACCGTTTCCAGCTCATGTGTCCGAAAAAAGCCTCCTCTGCTCGGACTGACTCTGTCGCTGCCTGGCTTCCTGCTCTAGAGGTATGAACTAAGGTACTGTTAGCTCAGTGTTTGTTAGCAAAAACGGTTACTATTTATCTAAATAACTCATGAACTACAGGACAGATTTCTATGAAACTTACAGAACGTAATTACTTGTGCTCATTTACAAACTATTAGCTGCAGGAGATGTTTAGAGCTAAAGAAAAAAATCGATCTTTTAGCATTGTTGTTTGTTGTTAGCGGTTAGCATTAGCTTCTTTGTTTTTCCTTGTACGTTTGAGCAAATAGCTCATAAACCACACCGCAGATTTTTTTCAAACTTACAGAAAGTAATCACAAGATGTTCATTTACAAACTTTAAGCTGTTGGAGTTATTTGAAATAAAATTTGATGTTTTATAGACATCAATGTGTCGCGGCTAGCTTAGTTGATTATCCCTTGTACTTTGTAGCAAATAGCTCATAAACCACACCGCAGATTTTTTTCAAACTTACTGAAAGTAATCACAAGATGTTCATTTGCAAACTGTAAGCTGTTGGAGTTATTTGAAATAAAATTCGATGTTTAATAGATGTCAATGTGTCGCGGCTAGCTTTGTTGATTTTCCCTTGTACTTTGTAGCAAATAGCAGCAAAAAGCTCATAAACCACACCGCAGATTTTTTTCAAACGTATAGACAGTAATCACAAGATGTTCATTTACAAACTGTAAGCTGTTGGAGTTATTTGAAATAAAATTTGATGTTTTATAGACGTCAATGTGTCGCGGCTAGCATCGTTTTTTTTCCTGGTACTTTAGCAAAAAGCTCACAAACCACATGGCAGATTTTTTTTTATTATGGAACGGTTAAGCTAAGACACATCTTTGCTATAATTTTCAGCAGACAAATAATTGTTTTTACTGTGTTAATCTTGTTAAAAGTCCTTCCGTGCTCGCTGGCTCCTGTGGCCGCCATTTTCAGCAGGGCAAATGAGGTGCTGACGCATTACGTAGCGGTGACGCATGATAGATGCGACTTAAATAAATGAGTGACCCGTTTATGGATTTTTCCAAATTACAGTATTGACAATAATTGGACAAAGTGACCTATGGAATGGTGCGATTTATCTGGTGGAAAATATGGTACCNTTTGCTTTAGCTCAGAATTATTGTTTTTTAAAGTAATAATTGTTAAAATATTCCTTCCCTGCCTCTCAGCGAGAAGGATGCCGGATCAAGTTTCATCCAGGGACCTTTCTGTGTGGAATTGGCATGTTCTCTCCGTGCATTTGTGAATTTCTTCCAGGTACTCTGGTTTCCTCCACAGACCAAAAACGCATGTTAGACTGATTGGTAACTCTAAATTGTCCCTAGGTGTGAGAGAAAGAGTGAATTGAGTTGATCTCGTTTGTCTCTATCTACGTTCACACTGCAGGTCTTAATGCTCGAATACGATTTAAAAAAAATCTGATCTTTTGGTGTGAACGTTCACACTACATTTTATATTCGACCTGCATCAGACCTGCATGACTCCAGGCGCAGTGCAGCTGTGTTCTGCTCCACACCTCTTTTGGATCCGCGCTGCGGCTCATGTCTCAGCCTGCGTGACGTGACACGCAGGCTGTGAGTTTCATTCATTCATTCAACCTTTATTTATACAAGCTAGCCTCGTTGATTCACGGGGACTCATTTACAAGAGGGACCTGTCTCACTCACACCAAACAACCATCCACTCTCACACTCACACCTAGGGTCAATTTAGAGTTACCAATCAGCCTAACAAGCATGTTTTTTGGTCTGTGGGAGGAAACCGGAGTACCCGGAGGAAACCCACGCATGCACGGGGAGAACATGCAAACTCCACCCAGAAAGGCCCCGGACCGGGATTTGAACCGGCAACCTTCTCGCTGAGAGGCAGCAGCTCTACCAGTTGTGCCACCGTGCTGCCCAAGCTCATTAGAGTTGCTTGTTTGGGCTTGTTTTCATGGGGCTGGTCACTTGTTTTTGTCCCGAGATCTGTCAACACTGCTGACGCAGCACCCTGTGTTTGAGGAAGTAAACATGGACGCGCGCGACAGTTTTCAGTGTGTGTTCGTAATTTTGAAGTTGTTGTCCAATCGGGGAAAGCTAAACATCCAAATGATTAAAGGCAAAAACTGAGAAGAAAGCAAGCGAGTGGTGTGTGCGTCGGTCTCTCACTGCAAGTACAGAGAGCTCGTCCCCCCCCGCCCCCACCCCGCTCTGAGCTGCGTGTCCCCTCTGTCTGTACAAACACGCGCGGGCTCAATTAAATGAGCCGCACAGTTCTGAAAAAGTCAGATGTAAATCACATGAGCGTTCAGACTGCAGTCGCTTTGAAAACATCAGATATATATCCGATTTAAAACCACATACTGAAACGGCCTGGGTCGGATTTGAAAACATCGGATTTGTTGCGTTCAGACTCTCATAAAAAAATCGGATATGGGTCAGATGGGGCAAAAAAAAAATCGGATTTGGGTCGGATTTGCCTGCAGTGTAGGCTACGTTCACACTGCAGTCTCCCTGTGATGGACTGGAGACTTGACCAGGGTGACCCCTGCCTCTTGCACAGTGATGGCTGGATATGGGCACCAGTAGCACCCATGACCCAAAAAGGAAGAAGCAGGTAAAGATGATGGACATATGGATGGATGGATTTTGCCCGTGTGCATTAGTTTGTCTGTCTTTTCTGTATGTTAGCAAATTATATTAAGAACCAATGGACAATTTTAAACAAAGCTCTCAAAAAATACTCTTTGGATGTACATCTACAACTGATTAACTTATAAAGTCAACCCAGTTTAAATACCGTAACTGCCACTTGGCTACTTGGTGAGGTTTCCTGCTAATGTGGAGAAGGAGGACAAGGCCAGACATTACAATACAAGAGCAAGAGGAGCACAGAGGGAACAGAAAAAGGTGACTCAGAATGCTGAACCAGTACAAGAAAGTTCATCAGAGTCTGAAGAAGAAATCAGCTACTCAGTTCCTTGCCTACCGCCTGTCTTGACTGGGCACCAGGATATTACACAGCAACAGATGTTTTGGCCAGATGATCAGCCTCCCAAAGTCGATTCCAGTATGTCAAATGGAGAAGAGGACGAGGATCCAGCAACTGAACTCCCTTCAGTATTGTAGTTTTGTGAGGAGACCTCTGACCCACAACGAGACCCTGTGGTGGACACAGAGTTGGAAGAGGGATACATCTCTGCTTCTAGCACCTCAGCTGTAGATGATGAGGCATCTTACAAGATTTTAGGAAAAAGGAGAGTAAAGCCTGTTATACGCCTCAGCTATGATAAGCTTGGACAGCCCACAGATAGACCAGTTTCCATATTTTACAGAGGCATGTTGATCCAGATTAGTTCTACAAACATCAAATGTCAAAAGTAGCAGTAGAATGTAATGTATTGTAGCTATTGTTCAGTTAAGCTGTGGTTATTTAAGTCTGATGGGGACATTCAGACGATTAAGGTGGGGGAGGATGTAGCCCTGCTGAAATTTATCATAACTGGGAAAACTTTTATTTGACCACTTTCTGAACAGACAGGACTTGGATAGAATTTTTCTGACAGTTATGTTTGATTTGAGATGCTCTGGCCATGTAGTAATCTGTCCAGTATGTGTTTTTATTTTTATTTTATTTTGCTAAGATAGTTTTTGTAGAAGGGTAAAAACATGCTCCATATGAGAAGCATTCAAAATTGATTCTTTTTTTCCTCACTGGTTGGATGGTTAAATGAAAGGTCTACCATTTTTAAATGCTGGTTGGTTGAAGGGAGGGGGAACAGCGGGCAGAGGAGTGAAAAGGAGAAGGAGACGCAAAAAAAAGCCAACACAGACAGACGAGAAGGAGACTAAAACTTGTCCAAAGTTTTAATGGAAGTTTTTGAGTGATTGAGGTGTCTAAAGCTGTGATACGGAACATAGCCGGACTTCACAAAGCCGTGTTTTGCTCACAATAGCAGCTGGAGTGAGATTGTTGTGGAGCGTCGTCAGACCGGTGTGGAAGTGAGACGCCGCAAACCAGAGGAGCGTCTCAGGTGACTGGGGAAGTCTGCAAGGATTTCTGGCAATGAGGGAGACTAGAACGTTGTGCTGACTGTCTGTGTTGAGGTTGCTGGATCCGTGCCACATAACATCAGGAGGTGACACACACAGACACAGAAAATACTTTGAGGTTGAGTGAGTACTCACATCTTTTCGTGACTCAACTGTAATTGGCCCCACCGCTCCCGAGCATCGTCCAGGCCTGCAACGTGGTAGTTAATCTACATATACTTGATGAGAATTTTTGAACAGATAAACAGCACTGAATTTTATTTTGGGGGATTGTATTTAATAGCACCAGCTGTTGTAAATTCAAAAGTGGATCCACAACTTAATTATTTCCTACAATTGCACTGTAAAACTTGATGGTCTAAATTGAAGAAGAAAAAGTTGAAAAGTGTAAAAGTTTGATTTAGTTAAAGGACAGAAATGTGCTGGTAAAATTAAATTAGTGTTTAATTGATATGTTTTTATCTAAATAAACTAAGCTTAACTGATCTCTCACTAATTGTATTTTATTTTTGTGTCTAATTGAACATGTAGTTTTTTTCTTAGAGAGTGATACATTGTTTGATTATTTGGGTTTCCTATTTGGGTTGGTGTACATATAAAAGGTATGAGTTGAAAGTCTACCCAGGGAAGTAATATAAAATAGAATAGTTGAACTCAGGGCGCTAGCCTAGTGGGAGATGGTAAAGGAAGCGCTACCCATCACATCATGTTCACCGGCTCGGAGGTAAGAAGCCCGACAACAAGCGACCTCGGCCAATTGTAGCTACATTTGAGCACTTTAAAGATAAAGAGCTGGTCAGAAGTTGGGGTAGAGAGCTGCGTGGGACGGACTTGTGTGAACGATACATTTCCTAAATAGATCCTCGATCGGAGGCGAGTTTTGTTCCCAATCAGGAAGAAATACATGTCTGAGGGCATCAGAGCTACGGTGGCTGTAGATAAACTTTATATTAACGGTCAGCTGTTCAGGGAACGGGACATCACTCTGTGGCTTTGTTAGAAGGAACAACAGGTTAGTCAACCAAAGGCCCGCCAGCCAAATCAGGCCTATTAAAGTTCATCAAGTTGCCCATGAGATAATTTGATAACATACAGACACGACGTAGACAAAATCATCACTGTCTGCCTTTGCCTTTTGGCAGTGGTACATTACAAAATGTGATTATAATTGGTTGTGAATATAACTAGCTATTTTGATGTGCAGGTGAGTGAGTCTGTCAGCTTGGGTAGGTTTTGTTTTATGCATTATTACAAAGACATTTCCTCATGCATAATCATATTGACCTTATGAGAGGAAAACACTGCTTGGGGGAAGGAAACAGGGAAAGGAGAAGTGGTAAGAGACGTTAAAGGGTTGGGAGAGAGGGAAGAATGTGGCAGGAAATGAAGTGTATTAAGACCCCAGTATACTCCCACGTACATCAGTCCGCAGAGGTCCGTGCATACCGGATCAGAGTTAAAGCAGATGCCCACAGGGCATGTCCGCGCAAAGCTAAATTTTTACGACGGCATATGTGCACTCGGTGTGGCACAATTAACTGCCCGGTGACAAACTGTTTTGCATCCGACACCAATGTATTAAATTTCCCTTCTTCATCCCTGATCTGGTCTTTTCTTTTTTTTGCCAAAAGGCAAACAATATCTTCCTCCTCCATTGATGCCATGACTGAAATGGTGAGAAATGAAGGAATTTGTCATGCGCAAATTAAAATCAGATCCAGCGTGGCTGCGGGAGGGTCTGGAGATTTCCTGGTGGGCCGCTCTGATGTGTGGGCTACAGGGCCAGCGCTCCTTGTTTTTTTAATTATTTAGAACTTTTTATTAACAACATATAAACATAGAACAATGCTGCGGCTGGGGATGCCAGCTCTCGTTTTTTTTTTGACCTGTCAATCAATCCGGTAGGCATGTCAGCAAATTACCAATCAGCGACCTCAATTTGTCCCGAAGGTAAATGCTCCTTGTCTGCGGAGCTGCTCTGCATCCACTCAGAGTGGATGCTCGAGCATGAAGTCTCAACCCTCTGCGGACAGTGCACAGTTTCCGCGCGGCTGACTGGACGCGCGAGTACCGTATTTTCTGGTGTATAGGTCGCACCGGTGTATAGGTCGCATTGTCCAATTATCACCAATAGATTGGAAAAATCCCTAGATAGGTTGCACCGGTGTATAGGTCGCACCTACGTTTAGCTCTGCTGCAAATGTCTGCCACAGGAGCGCACAGCAAGGCTTTTAAGAAGATTAACACTTAAAAACAATTATTTGTTTGATAAAAATTATAGCAAATATGTGTCTGAGCTGAACTTTTCCTTAATAAATGAACGTAATTGTGAAATGAGCTGGATTTAAAAATTTGTTTTGCTGAAAGTGATAACAAGCCATATATAGGTTGCACCGGTGTATAGGTCGCAAGCCTTGAAAAAAACCATAAAAGGTGTGACCTATACACCGGAAAATATGGTATACTGGAGTCTTTAGTTGGGAGACATGATGCAGCAGCCTCAGGCTCAGTTCCAGCCCTGTTTCTGCTGGCACAGAGACGGTTCCAGTTCCTTCTCTGCTCGGCTCTTTCATTATTCACCTTTAACCAGTTTATACCAGGGAGCAACGTGCTACAGGGGTCAGAGGAGGAACAAGAGGTGATAAACCAGACAGGAGAGGAAAGAAAAACAAGTCAACATTTCAATGCCCAGCATTCCTTGAAGGAATAAGTAGTATCCCCAGCAACATGATGTTGTACACAATTTCATCCATCCATCCAAACTCAACAACATCAAATTCTAGTTCAATGACTGTGAAAATAAACAGTTATCACAATTTTTGTGCTTGCTAAGGTCACTTTACTGAAGCAGCCATGTTGAATTAGGTTGATTCTACAAGCTAATCATATGTGTATAATACAGTTTATCAAATTACTTTCATGTCAAATTTTCAGTAAGATCCATTCAGGAATTCAAAAGAAACTTTGCTAACAGTAGAAATAGACACACACAATCAGACACAGACGGACACACTACATTCCTTCAACTTCAGGCGAGATTGACTGCAGAAAAGCAATGTAAGATTAAAAACAAAAACAAACAAAAAAATACAAGTAGGAAAGAGATGGAGGGAATGGAAACAAGGTGGCAACTCAGGTGGAAATGTGACAATTTGGTGAGAGAAATAAATTTTATATACATTTAATTTGATAAAAACGATATTAAGGTGTCAGGGGAGATAGGAGGGAAGTGGGAAAGATAAATTTGATCTAATCGACAGATTGGACCTAAGGTCTGAGGAGGTAAAACAAACCAAAACAACAATATAAAAAGGTGAAGCAGAAAACCCACATCACCTTGGAGACAGACTGAAGATGTGGATCATGTATTTCTTTGACATTTTTTTCTTAAGCAAACTGTCTTCCTTCCTGTAAATCCCTGAGCCGATCTAAAGATTTCATAATTCAAGGTAATAAATAAGAAAATGAAATAATTTGCTAATAAATGTAAGCTTATATAGGTGAGCTGTGGAACTGGAACTGTGTGAACTGGAACCGTCTCTGTGCCAGCAGAAACAGGGCTAGAACTGAGCCTGAGGCTGCTGCATCATGTCTCCCAACTAAGACTCCAGTATACCATATTTTCCGGTGTATAGGTCACATGTTTTATGGTTTTTTCAAGGCTTGCAACCTATACACCGGTGCAACCTATATATGGTGTGGAGGTGAACAGGCTATTCAAAGGGTTGAACACACACAAATCTGCAGGCCCTGATCAGGTGACTCCCTCCACCCTGAGGAAGTGTGCTAATGAGTTAGCACCTGTATTTACAGGAATCTTCAACTCTTCCCTGGAGTCATGTCATGTACCAGCCTGTTTCAAGTCCTCCATCATCGTCCCTGTCCCCAAGAAGCCACGCATCACAGGACTGAACGACTACAGACCTGTGGCTCTCACATCTGTAGTCATGAAAACCTTTGAACGTCTGGTTTTATCCCACCTCAAGTCTATCAGCAATCCCCTCCTTGACCCTCTGCAGTTCGCCTACAGAGCTAACAGGTCTGTAGATGACGCCATAAACCTGGCCCTCCACTCCATCCTGCAGCATCTGGACTCCCCAGGAACCTATGCTAGGATCCTGTTTGTGGACTTCAGCTCTGCATTCAACACCATCCTTCCTGCTCTGCTCCAAGACAAGCTCTCTCTGCTCGGTGTACCTGACGCCACCTGCAGGTGGATCACTGACTTCCTGACAGACCGGAGTCAGCGCGTGCGGCTGGGGAAAGCTGTCTCGGACACTCAGACCATAAGCACAGGTTCACCACAAGGATGTGTTCTTTCCCCTCTGCTCTTCTCCCTGTACACCAACTGCTGCACCTCCAGCCATGACTCCGTAAAACTTATTAAGTTTGCGGACGACACCACCCTCATCGGGCTCATCTCGGATGATGATGAGTCTGCGTACAGGAGAGAGGTGGGCCGGCTGGTGACCTGGTGCAGCAACAACAACCTGGAGCTCAACGCCCAGAAGACAGTGGAGATGATTGTGGACTTCAGGAAAGACAGAGCCCCTCTGCCCCCCATCACCTTTAACAACACCCCCATCATCATTGGGGACTGCTACCGGTTCCTCGGCACCACCATCACCCAGGACCTCAAGTGGGAGCCAACCATCAGCTCCCTCATCAAAAAGGCTCAGCAGAGGATGTACTTCCTGCGACAGCTGAGGAAGGCCAAGCTGCCGGCCAAGCTGATGGTGCAGTTCTACACGGCCATCATCGAGTCCATTCTCAGCGCGTCCATCACAGTGTGGTACGCCGGGGCCACTGTCAGGGACAGACACAGACTGCAGCGCATTGTGCGCTCTGCTGAGAAGGTAATCGGCTGTAGTCTCCCATCTCTCCATGACCTGTACGTCTCCAGGACTGTGAGGCGAGCAGGTCGGATCACAGCTGACCCTTCTCACCCTGCATACGGTCTGTTCGAACCACTCCCCTCAGGCAGGAGGCTTCGGTCAATTGGGACCAGAACCTCCCGCCATAAAAACAGTTTCTTCCCCTCTGCTGTCAGACTCTTGAACACTCATAACCATGCTACCTCATAACTTGCCTTGGTCGCTGTATTTTGTATTTGTTCTTTGTATTTTGATTGGGAATCACTGTATCACTGTATTTTGATTGCACCACTCTAATTGCGCTGTTTCTTAGTAGTTTTTGTTCACTGAATATTGTATTGATTGTATTGATGTTTTATGGTCTATGTTTTTTGTGTCTTATGTTTTTATATTTTATGCACCGTTATGCCGAAGCAAATTCCTAGTCTGTGAATCCTGTTCATTGACAATGGTGATAATAAACTGAATCTGAATCTGAATCTGAATCTGAATATGACAATTTAAAAGAAAATGACATATGACAGGAGGGCAAAAAATTAAATTATTTCGTATCAACACATCAAATAAAATATGCCTAGAATTTCCATGTATGACAGTTTTTGCTTTACATCCTGTAAAAAAAACAATAAATATTAAAATAAAATCACATTTCAGCATAATAAAGCATTTAACTCTGTCCACTTATTCTTTCACAATCTAATAATGTATTCACACCAGAGTTTTATTTGTCTGTTTGTTAGCAAAATATCTCATAAGGTGCATTTTAATTAAATTGTTAGAATCTATTCCCTAGACCAGGGGTCTGCAACCTTTATGATCATAAGAGCCATTTTTATGGGTTCATTCACTAAAATAAGTCTTCAGAACTGCAACAGCATGTTACAACTGTGATTTTCAACTGGTGGCCCATGGGCCACTTTCAATTTGTTAGAGGGGGCTTTTGTGGCCACTAGGGATGACATTATAAAGCTGAAAATATCAAATAATTTTTAACATTTGTTGATATTTTTACAATTCAAGACAAATGTATAGACTATGGGGAGAATAGTTTTTTTATCAATAAAAACTATGAACTATGCAGACCTATGTGATATTTATAATTGTGGAAAAATTAAGTATAGAAATAAAGTTAAAGTGGGTATGTTTTACTCCTCATATTAGTTCCTATATTCACATATTTGCAAAATAAATGACAGAAAAACAGCTAAAATGAGTCATTTTGTGTTGTTTGTATAACAACCAATACATTTCAGTTTTATGTCAGTTTTGGTCAAAGCTTGAAAGAGCCGCTGCAGAGGGACCAAAGAGCTGCATGTTGCCCCAGAGCTGCAAATTGAAGATCCCTGCCCTAGAAGAACATCTACAACTGATTAGCTTTTAAAGTCAACCTAATTCAAGATTACTGCCATAGCTAATCAAATTAGAAATAATAAGAAATGTCTGTAATGGTCATTTTTACAAATATTGAGCTAAAATGTTGGGAGATATTAACTGAGAAATATGCCCAACATTTAATTGGAGTATCTGATTCCACATGATTTTTGTTTTAAAGTTTGTTATTAACAGTTCGAATAGACTTGTCTGTCCATTTGTTAGCTACATATCTCATGAACCACTGCAAACATTTGAAGGAAACTCTTAGAAATTAGTCAGTGGATGCACATCTACAACTACTTTGTACCTAACAAAGGGTCAACCTGATTCAAGATGGCCATGCCAGTTGTCACGATCAAAACATTCAAAAAATGGTTGTGTTGAACTTTTGTACAGTGACCTGAGATGACTACTGTTCCGACTTGGCACTATATAAATAAACTGAATTGAATTGACTGTAACTCTTTATTAAAAAATATAGAGATAAAGTTTGTTGTAATAGTTGCAGAGAGTCATACTCAATAACGACTGAGCGCTAACAGATTACATGAAAACTTTGGAATGAAAATTGGCAGGTGGTATAGAATATTTCAATGAATGCCTGTGTTTTATTACTTTAAAATATCTTACTGGAATCAAAATTAGAGTTAAAACATATCAACACAATCACAACACAATCTGTACTTTTAAAAATATTGTTACTTTGACAGGATTCTCTAATTTGGTTGAAAAAGCCTGACAAATAAATTAAAAAAGAGAAACAGATTTAAAACAAACAAACTGTATCAGTTACAAAGTTGTTGAATTCATTGACGTTTTGACTAATTCATTAAGGAAATTATCAAACATGGTGGGAAATTTGTAGGGGAGAAGGCTGAAGAGACAGAAGACGGGAAGGTTGTTGCCAAAGTAATTTCAAAGATTAGATTCACAGACTCATTTACCTTTTTGATCTTACTATTTTTTCATTTATTCATTCATATTCATTCATTTTAAAATACAAAAAAATGTTTACAATAAAACACAATTAATAGACAAGTCAAAATGAAAAGAAGCAGAAGAAGAATAAATCTTATGATGTCTGCTCCTTTTTCCCTCAAAATATTTAAAACAAAATTTAATATAAAACAAAAGTAATACTAAAAAGAAAAATACGTCAGCTCAAACAGCAGTTTCTTTAAATTAAATTATACTTGATCATATATCTTCAAAAATCTAGTTTTAACCTTTCTCTTAACACAGAGATCTGATATTTTTAAAGTCATCCTCTAAACCATTCCATAAACCTATACCCTGGATTAAAGTACATCTTTCCTTTACACAGGTTCGAAACCGTGGCTTCGCAAACAGTTCTATCCCCTTTAAAAAATAATAACTCTCTCTTTTAACAAAGTTAATTTGAATGTTAGAAGGTAATATATTTCTGTGTGCCTTATACATAAATATTAAAATGTGATAATCAACCAATTCATAGAATTTCAAAATTTTCAATTTACAAAACAATATATTTGATGGATGGGTGTAATCTTTTCTAGCGATATGGAGTATTATGTTAACTTAGGTTCGGGAGCAGGGCCACGCCCAAATCACGCCTCCAATTATCCCATGCAGCTATTTATACCTCGTTCACCCCTTCATCTCATCTCAGTTTGATTACTTTCTGTTGACCCCAATTCCCCCCTCTCCCTTTTTTCTTTTTTACGCTCTTCGTTCATAACCATGCTTTGCTTTCTTTCACTCAGGTTCCGTCTGGGTGGGGTTCTTCGTTCAGGCTCGGGAAGGAAAACAAGTAATGTTCCCGAAGGCAAAACCCCACGCAAGAGTCTTCTCATCCCAAGCCCTCCAGCACTCTCCTCGGACAACCTCCTTCTGCTCCACTCATCCTTTCATCCCCTCATCCCTACATCCCTCACCCCTCCATCCCTTCATCCCTACTTCCCCTCATCCCTACATCCCTCACCCCTTCATCCTTACTTCCATCTTCCCTTCATTTACTCATCATCCCTTCATCCCCTCATCCTTCCATCCTTACGTACCATCTTCTCCTCATCTTACATCCCCTTTCTTCCCTCATCCCTACAACCCCTCATCCCTACAACCCCTCATCCCTACAACCCCTCATACCTTTCATCCTTCAACCCTAATCCTCTCATCATTAAGGAAACAAACTTATATATTTGTGGCGTGGTTCCTTGCTAATGACAATTCTTATAGCTCTTTTTTGTAAAATAAAGACCGGATTTGTGATTGTCTTACAAGCTTTACCCCAAACTTCAATACAGTAAATCAAATGAGGAAGAATTAATGTATTATATAACAAAAACAGGGCTTTGTCATTAAATTACTCCTTCACTTTATATAGTATTCCAATAGATTTTGAGATTTTTGTTCGTAAGTAATTAATGTGAGTTCTCCATGACAGCTACTACACACACTGATGATTAAATCCAAAATACGTTTTCCTCGAGGTATGTATTTTACATCTGTTCTGAAACGCCAGAACTAAACTCCAGCTTATGTGTCATTAATGGTAATAATGCTTGTAAAACGTATCTTACGAGGCTTGCAGCATGAAATTCTTCACCTCCCTGCTCTCAGTCTGACTGACCTGACTGATGTCTTTAAACAGCTGAGCAGAACTAATTTCCCCATGGGCTCCTTTTACAATTACAGATATGTGATGACTTGAGCCCACTTACTGTAGATCACACAGTAACTGTGTTTTCCCACAACAATCCATATCTAAAAGGAAATATATTTCATTTTTAAAGAAAACATGTAAAAATAAAGTAGAACATTACTGGAAAACAAAAAATTTAATCTTACACATTTCATTTTATATTTGAATTTTGTTTATGCTTGTGGTTTTATGAATTGAACAGGTTCTTTGTCTTTGGGCATCAGCATGATTAAATTGCAGTTATTTATCAGGATTTGGAACACACAAACTTCTTGGATACCAAGAAGGTTTGCTATGTCTCTCAACACAGTGTCCAGAGCATGGAATATGTACCAGGAGACAGGCCAGTACACCAGGAGACATAGAATGGGCCATAGAAGTGCTACAACCCAGCAGAAGGACCGCTACCTTGTCCTTTGTGCAAGGAGGAACAGGAGGTCAACTGCCAAGACCCTACAAAACGACGTCCAACAGGCCACTAATGTGCATGTTTCCATTCAAACTGTCAGAAACAGATTCCATGAGGGTGGTATGAGGGCCCGACATCCACATATAGGGCCTGTGCTCATAGCCCAACACCATGCAGGATGATTGGCGTTTGCTAGGCAACACCAAAATTGGCAGATTCGTCATTGGCTCCGTGTGCTCTTCACAGATGAAAGAAGGTTCACACTGAGCACATGTGATAGACGTGACAGAGTCTGGAGACACTGTGGAGAACGTTAGCGGCCTGCAACATCCTCCAGCTTGACCGGTTTGGTGGTGGGTCAGTCATGGTGTCTGGAAGCATTTCTTTGGATGGCTGAACAGCCCTCCATGTGCTAGTCAGAGGTGCCCTGACTGCCATAAGGTGGATAAGGAGGGATGAAATCCTCAGACACATTGCGAGACCATATGCGGGTGCAGTGGGTCCTGGGTTCCTTCTTAGGCAGGACAATCCTGGGCCTCGTGGATGAAGTGTGTAAGCAGTTCCTGCATGATGAGGGCATTGATGTTACCAACTGGCCTGCCTGTTCCCCAGACCTGAATCCAATTGAGCACATCTAAGACATCATGTTTTGGTATTTCCACAAAGGCCCCATTGCACCACAGACTGTTCAGGAGCTAAGTGATGCTCTAATCCAGGTCTGGGAAGAGATCCTTCAGGAGAACATCTGCTGTCTCATCAGGAGCATGCCCAGGCATTGTTGGAAGGTTATACAGACACGTGGAGGCCACACACACTACTGAGCCTCATTTATGCCCATTATCCACAGGGCTTGTTCGCGCTCGTTCGGTCTCCTTCATACCTAGTTAATAACTAGTTGTTGAGTGTATCCACAGGGCCTATAGAGGTGGAACCTGCCCTATTTTTGGGACCTTCTTGACTGAGGTACTGGGTCTTGTTCTTGTTGGGTCCAGTTATGACATCAGCGCAGTGTTGGTCACTGATTGGTCAGGGGGCGTATTCCTAGGTCGGAGGGTGGAGATTCAGTCTTCGAAATCCAATCCACCTTTTTCTTTTTCACCCACCATAATAGACAACAACAAGTCAGAGGAGCATATTTTTGAGTATTTACAAATTAATATGTCACAACCGTGGTCAAACGTGGAAGTTCAGGCATTTTTGTATTTGCTGGCAGACGTCCAGCCACAATGGGAGGGAGAGTGGCTGACACACAACCACAGCTCTTCTGGAATATAGTAAATGGTGAGTGTTTTATAACTTTAAGCATATTTCCAGTGAATCAAAGTCAAAAGTCAAAGTCAAAGTCAACTTTATTGTCAGAACTGCAACATGTACAGGACATACACAGGATTGAAATTGCATTTCTCTCAGTCCCTCGATGCAACAGTAACCATTTAAACAATAAAACACTAAAACATTTAATAAACATAAGCATAAAATAGTAAAAGTGTAACATTGTCCTGAGTTTTTGCATAGTAGTATAAAAGTATGAAAATTTACACCAACACTAAAACACTAAACATTTAATGAACATAAGCATAAAATGAAATAATAAAAGTGTAATACTGTCCTGAGTTTTTGCATAGTAGTATAAAAAGTATAAAAAGTATATCTATAAAATAAACTGAAGGTTCTAGCATTGACATTTGCAAAGAGTGGCAAAGCAGCATATGAGTTAATGTACACAGTATATGTATGAGGTAGTTGATGTTGGTATAGAGGCAAAGTGGCATATGCAGTAAGGCACATAAGGCACATTGGGCATCCTTAAATAAGGCTAGTCAGAGAATACTGTATATGTATCAGCAGTAGTGTAGATATAAAAGTAGTGTAAATGTAAACATTTATGGAGTCATTGTATTGGAGAGTGCGCCTCCTGGGGACTCCCTTGTTCTACTGGGGGACTTCAACGCTCACGTGGGCAATGACAGTGAGACCTGGAGGGGTGTGGTTGGGAGGAACGGCCCCCCTGATCTGAACCAGAGTGGTGTTCTGTTATTGGACTTCTGTGCTCGTCATGGATTGTCCATAACGAACACCATGTTTAAGCATAAGGGTGTCCATATGTGCTCTTGGCACCAGGACACCCTAGGTCGCAGTTCGATGATCGACTTTGTTGTCGTCTCATCTGATCTGCGGCCGCATGTCTTGGACACTCGGGTGAAGAGAGGGGCGGAGCTGTCAACTGACCACTACCTGGTGGTGAGTTGGCTCCGATGGTGGGGGAGGATGCCGGTCAGACCTGGCAGACCCAAACGTATTGTGAGGGTCTGCTGGGAACGTCTGGCAGAGTCTCCCGTAATAAATAATAGAAGTAATAAATAAAGTTTACTTATTTACTTATTTAAAGCGAAACAAAACCCAAATTTAACTTTTTTTAGCTGATAAACTCCCCAGAATGTGTTTAAAATGTTTCAGAGCACTATTTCTGTGTTAATTTTCATGAAATTGTTCGTATTAGTTAAAATCGGCAATATTTGGTCTAAAAACGAGTATTCCTAGTCCTATGGGTTGAACTGTGGTATTGCACCCTGATTTTCTCATTAGTTTACGTTTCGCACAGTCATTAATTTTCGCACGATGTCGTCACAGCCTCTGCTGCCTCAGTATAAAAGTGGAGCCACTCCCCCGAGAAGGTCACTCCCAGGTCACTCCCCCTCCAGAGTTCAGGGGTTGGATTAGCGATTAGCAACATAGCATTAGCATAGAAGAGCCACGATGTTCCAAGAAAGCTCTTCAAACTGATGTTCACCCACCCTTACACCATCAGGTTACAATCCGTTTGGAGGTGAGTACCATCTTACACCTTTCATTCCATAATTTATCTTTTGAGTATATGACGTGTTTCTTCATGTGCTGTTTATTGCGGACTGCAGCTTTGCTTCGGTGTGGCTCGCCCCACATAAGGTTGCGGCGTTCTGTTGCTGATCAACGTTAAGTTTGTGTTGTAGTTGTGTTTAAATGTTAAAAATCTAGTGTTTCTTATGAACACCGCAGAGTGTGTGAACTCTTATGAACTCAGATAAGGAAGACCGTGACATCAAAAAAACAATGGAGACTAGCTGGCGCTAATTTTAGCTGTTGTACTAGTTACGATGTTTTAGACACGGTGTACTTTTGCTGCAAATAATAATGTTGTGGATCAAAGGTATTTATAAAATAATGTGTACTTGTGAATGAGTATCATGGGCAGCAGTATTTATTTTGCACTGGGTCATCTGTTTAACAGATCAACAAAGTGAAAACAAGTACAGTATGCTTGTTTGTAAGGTGATTAAAATGTGTTGTTCTTTTTTTATTTCCATGAGGCGTTCCACATCCAATCTGAGCCGTGCTTCACAGACATCAAGCATCAAGGAGACATGTAGACATGTCACTTTGGAGGTGACATATATGAGAGCTGATTCACCAGGTACATGTATTCATGTTTTATTTATTACTTTTGTACCCTACCCTCTGTCTGCAGGTATTAATATTATTAATTATGTTTTTATTATTTTATTTATTACTTTTATTATGGCGGACATTTATATAAAAAAAGTTTTAAAAAAGTTTATGCAACATTAATTCTTGTTTATTTGTTCATTGCTACCTGTCCCAACATTTTGGGGATTTGTTGACACTGTGAAATTTTGAATCAACATCTTTCTCCATTGAAATGTTACATTTACTCAGATTAAACTTTTGATCTTTTCTCTTTTCAGGACTGCAAATATCCAGGGTCGGGATGGAGTGAGGGAAGTCGACCGCTGCATCGTGTCCCAGATTTGTCCTCATGCATGAGGGAAAAAATAAATAAACAAATTGATTACAAAAACTAGTTGTCTATGATTCATTTTATTAACAGTAAGTTACTTCAAAACAACAAAAGGTTCTGAAAACACATGGGACACCACCCCAGCTCCTCTGTTTGGACGCAGTGGACAGCAGAACGAGGAGTCCCAACCACCTTCAGGATGCCCCACCTTCCAGCCAGAAACGAACACCAGGGTCTCAGCTGTACCAACATTGTCGTGGATGCAGGTCTCAGGAGATGAAGCTCTGGCCGAGACTCTGCATCATCTTCTTGGTTAAAGTAATCCTGGCTGCAATTACTCTGTGTGGCTGCTGGGTGCTTTGAGTCATCACAGTTATCTGAAAAGAACATTTTAAAGGATACACAGTACATGTATTGTTAAATTTATTGCAATTGGTTTGGTTTGCATTAAGAAATATTTTCTCATTAATCTTATCAGCTGTGCTGTGCCCAGTTTTGATTAGCTGACACATAGCTTAAACAAATACTGTATACATGTCCTAACAAATATATATTGTACAAGCTTATCTAATGTTTCTAAACACGGATACAGTATTTGGAAACCAAATAAAAGATTTTACCACTGTTTGGTGCTAATTAATAGTCAATTCAAAAAACAATGTGTGTTTAGTTCTGGGTTGCATAACAAAAATAAGCCAAAGCGTCAAACAAACCCTACCCTATAGAGGGCTTTCCGAGTGAGGCGGTTGCTGTGTAAGTCCTGCAGTGAGGGGAAGGAGGTGCCGACGATCTTCTCAGCTGCTCTCACGATGCGCTGGAGGCTCTTGCGGCAGGATGCAGTACATGCACCAAACCACACCGTGATGCAGCTGGTCAGGACACTTTCTATGGCACCCCTGTAGAAGGTGCACATGATGGGGGTTGAAGCTCCAGCCCTTTTCAGCTTGCGGAGAAAGTAGAGAAAAGGTCTGGAGCTTCAACCCCCATCATGTGCACCTTCTACAGGGGAATCATAGAATCATACAACTGTTTCAGAGTTTTTGGACTGCAAAACGACTGTTTCAGAGACTGACTGGCTTCAGCAATAGCCGACAGGCTTTTAGAAAAAAAAAAAAAAAACATGGCGGAGCGGCTCGTTTCTCTGAAGAAAAGTAGGCTGGCTACCTAAACAATTATTTGTTAGCTCGAAATTATAGCAGAGGTGTGTCTCAGTCTAACGTTTTTCTTAATAAATGTACTTTAATGGTCTAATCTGCTTTATTTAAAATAGTATTGCGCTTCGTGCTCGTGCACGTGCACGCAGAGGAGGAGAACTAGGAAGAAGAAATGCAGTTTGTTTATCTGAAATTAACAATAAAAGTACTTAAACAATTGTTTGTTAGCTCCAAATTATAGCAGAGGTGTGTCTCAGTCTATCATTTGCTTAATAAATGCACTTTAATAGTCAAATTAGCTGGGGTGTTTCAGCTGTTTTTGGTTCAGTCAGAATGAATGGAAACGGTAATATCTGTCCAAAAATGTTTTATAAATATGTGAAAAAAATCCATAAATATGTCACTTTGGCCTACAAGTCCCAGGGCATGTAAATTTAGCAAAAACACTGTGACTTATAGACTTATTGAGGCAAGAAGCAAATTGATGTATCCAGTTACAGTATACATAGTTCCCATGTGACGTCACATCTGTGGGTTGTCCTTTTTGACCCTCCCACAGGTAGGCTAAGCAGCAGTTGGAGCGCGTTCTACTGGATGTCCATTTTTCACGTTGTTTTTTTTGTTAATTTCTAATTAATTGCAATGGTTACTTCGTGTTGTGTCAGTGGGTGTTCCAGTCGGGTAGACGTTTGGGCAACGCGCAGGTTTCACTTAATCAAAAAAAAAGAAAACGTGAAGGATTTATTTCATCGGAGAAACTCACACCGCCCCATCTCTGCTTGGATCTGCTCAGAAGATCGTGCTTTTGGCCGGTAAACAAAATATTCTACATAAATCATTTTGTGAAACAATGTTAGAGTACAACTGTCTGTGTGTTAGAGCTGTTTTTTTTTTTTTTTCATTATTTTAGTGACACCGTCTTGCATGCTGTGGCTAGCTTAGCATCTCGCTAACGCGGCCTCTTCACGGTCCACCGGGCCCGGCGGTGAGACCGTCCCAGTGGGAGAAGGAGGACGGGAGCCAAGTCGTGCGGGCGACGCGTCGGTCCCATGGGACGTGCCTCCGCGGCCGCGACGGATCCACGCCGTCCGATGAGCTCGACGGACCATCCGCTCCAGATGCTAACAACATGCTAACTTCCAACACGGTAACACTCAAAGTGCTGGTTCTGGTCTGTGTTCAGCCTGGACTGTTTGTGCTGGCTGTGTTATTTTAGTTAAACCTTTTTTTAGCTGGTTAGATCTGATTGAGACAGTTTACACATCTTTTTTGGATTTAAAGCTGTGAAGCCGGTGTGCTGTAAAGCTCTGTGCTGTGAATCCGGTGTGCGCTCTTTGTAGTAATTAAATAATTAATGATATCGGAGTAACTACTTTGTGACAAGTTGTCTGATTCGTCTGCCATGATTTCTTTCTCAAACTCATTTAACTCGACCACTGCCATTTTGCTGTTGTTCCTTGGTGAAGCTGTGGTAGCTCGTGTTTTTGTCCGTATAATTTGCTCTGCTAGTTCGCCATTTTGCCTTTCTCTGCCTTCAGATGTGGTGCGGAAGCCGGTATGGGGGCGTGTCTGGGAACTATGTATTGTTATAAAACTACATTTACTACCAAAATTTAAGAAGAAAATGACAGTAATCTATCACTTTACAATTAGTTGCTCGGAACTGAAATACAAGAGGTTGCCGCTACGGTTGCAGCTCAGTGTCATGATGGTATTAAAAAATATTGTGATGGTATAAAAAAGGTATTAAAAGGTATTAAAATTAACTCTTGAATTTCTGTATATACCCTGTCTTAACAAACGAGGCTGACGCGGTTACATCGTCATTAGTTGTCATCTATGCTAACTGTACTCTGTTTCTGTTTTTGCACTCTTATTTTGATGCAGACAGTGTCCCTGAAGATGAAGCTCTTCATATTCTGTTTCGGACTCTCCAAGTACAGTACATCCACTCTGCCGGGCAACACGCAGCAGAACAGCAACACACAACACCCCTTACTAGGTAACAAGCAGCAACAATCGTGTTTAACATCATGTCAATATTAATTTTGTTTTGTATTTATTGTTTTCTTGTAAAACACCGTACATGTAGTAAAATTACATTCTCATTTATTCTATTGTGTTTTAATGTTAAAATGTATTATTCATTTATTATTTTAACTTTCATGTATGAAGTTTATAATTGATAATATTCAGTGTATTGTTGTTTTTTTAAAGATAAAAGTAAATGATAATGATGTTTAGAGGATATTATAATAATAATTTGTTGTTGTTTGTCAGATGGGGATGTGAAAACAGCCAGCCAGACATATGAAGCCATCGCTGAACTGCAACATCAGGAGCATCTCCTAAACCTGCTATGGCAATAGTGTTTAAACAAAAAGTTCACATTGTGCTAAAAATGCTGGAGTCCTCTGTGCCTCAGTAAAAAACAAAAAAAACATTTCTGCATTGACACAAACGGGTCCTATGAACTAAGCAGAGGTCATAAACGTTCAAGCTCAGTCATTTGTGATGGAGCAGGAGTACTGTGACGATGGTGTGGTCAGGGTCAGATGACTTTATTCAGAGGACTGTGTCTGATGGTGAGTTCTTTACCGAAACAGTGAAAAATCTAGAAATGTTATATAGGTCAGCATTTTTACCTGAGCTATTGGACAAATTTTACTTTAAATTATTGTTACATGTTTTGGAGCAGTCAAACAACACAGCATTAAACGCATGGTTAAGATTCCAGTGATGATATTTTAAGATTACATTTCATACATAACTGCAGATTTAGTAATATGTTTTTCTGTTTCTACAAATACCAGTCTTTCTTTTTTTAAACTGTTACAATTGTATTGACGTGTAACATTTACAGTATTCAAATAAAGTTGCTTTGATATTTTGATTGGAATTGATTGATTACATATTGTTGAGTTTATAATACAAATGTTTTAGAGTTTGGAACACACTTGTTCACAGATTTCTTTAGGGCACATGCCAACTTTCAGTTTTGTCCAGAGTAGTGTACTCCACCATCATCATCAATGTGTGTGTATAAATGTATACATATATATATGTATGTACAGTATATGTGTATATATGTATGGTATGTGTACATGTGTGTGTATATATATGTACACACATAAATATATATACACATAAATATGTGTATATATATATATACATATATATGTGTGTGCATATATATTTACAGTATACACAC
>JBBPBX010054314.1:10093-23519 GCA_038048925.1 Garcialebias charrua
TATATATATATATATATATACATATATATATACACACACTAAAATAAACTACAATTTACTACTTATACTACTATATCTACTTGGCAGTTTTTCAGTTTTCATGGGACTTCACGGTACTAATCCCCCGTGAATAACAAAGGACTACTGTATAATCAAACCACTGCCTTTACTGAGGACGAGGGATGGAAGACAACCTGAAGAAGTGGTTGCAGTTTACATCTACTAGCATACAGTATTTAGCTACTTCATTGACTCAGTTGCTACCGATGGTGAAGCGATGAACAACCTGAAAAGCTTTGAGGTGTATCAGTATCTACACAGTAAGCGTTAAAGTGCACAAAAAGCCCAGCCAAAGCCTTAAAGTCCTCCATCACTGCGCTTGGGTTAATTGCAGAGAAAATCGTAATTCTGAAGATGAACAAATGCTGTAAAGCTGCGCCTTTCATATACTTGAAATCATACCCTATATTCTTGTCACACCATTTTCAATCCTTCTTAGGATCCAGTGTCTCTTTTCCGGTGATCCCTTGTAGCCCAGACACAAAGAAGATGCAGGTTTTCCTCTGTCGGCCATTTGTCAACATGTGAAATGAGCTCACGTACAGTGTTTTAGGTGGTCTCTTCAAGTTCACTTTTTTCAGTCACATTCTTCTTAATTCCTCATCCGTAGGTAGGCGACGGGAACTATAATGCTTTTCATAAGAACACTCTTTTTTTGGGGGTGGGGGGGTGGTCTGTGTTCAAAACACTGTTGTTGTAGCCACTGATTTAGTTTGGTCTGGTTGTTTGTGCTGCCGTGAAAGAACATGTACCTGAAATCCAGAAGGCTATTTTAGTAAGCCTCTCTACACTGGCTCCCGGTTCAGTTCAGGATATAGTTCAAACTGTTGCTGTTTGTCTTCAAAGCTCTGAATGGACTTGCACCTTAAAGTGCACAAAAAGCCCAGCCAAAGCCTTAAAGTCCTCCATCACTGCGCTTGGGTTAATTGCAGAGAAAATCGTAATTCTGAAGATGAACAAATGCTGTAAAGCTGCGCCTTTCATACACTTGAAATCATACCCTATATTCTTGTCACACCATTTTCAATCCTTCTTAGGATCCAGTGTCTCTTTTCCGGTGATCCCTTGCGGAAGTTCGCACCCTGCTGGCAGCCAGGAATACTGCCTTCAAGTCTGGAAATTCAGAGGAGCTGAGAAGGACTAGGAGCGAGCTGGTTGCTGGAATCAAGAGGGCCAAAGCCAAGTATGCACAGAGAATTGAGGGTCAGTTCACATCACAAGACCCACGGAGCATGTGGAGGGGATTAAAGTGCATAACAGACTATAAAGGAAGGAGTGAACAATGCCCCAGAGATCCATCTCTGCCAGATGCCCTCAACAGGTTTTATGCACGCTTTGAGGACCCAAACAGACCACCCAGCACCAGACTCACCTCACCACCGGATGAAGAGCGTCTCAGCGTTACCGCAGCAGAAGTGAGGAGTAGTCTCAAGAGAATCAACCCTCACAAAGCAACCGGTCCGGACAACATTCCCGGGAAAGTGTTAAAAGAATGTGCTGATCAGCTCTGCGATGTGCTGGCAGACATCTTTAACACCTCACTTGCCCTGGAAACAGTTCCCACCTGCCTGAAGACTGCCACCATCATCCCAGTCCCAAAAAGCTCCACAGTGACTGGCCTGAATGACTATCGGCCAGTGGCCCTCACCCCGATAGTCGCAAAATGCTTTGAGAAACTGGTCATGACTCACATCAAAACATCCATCAACATGAACGTGGACCCCCATCAGTATGCATACCGTGAGAACCGATCAACAGAGGACGCAATCTCCTCTGTGGTCCACACTGCTCTCACCCACCTGGATCAGAAGGACTCATACGTCCGTATGCTCTTTGTGGACTTCACGTCTGCCTTCAACACCATGATCCCCCAAACCCTGATGGACAAACTATTTACACTTGGACTAAGCCCCTCCATTTGTAACTGGGTCCCAGACTTCTTAACAAACAGACCTCAGTCCGTGAAGATCCACAACTTCTCCTCCTCCACCATAACCCTCAGCACTGGCTCTCCTCAAGGATGTGTGTTAAGCCCTCTTCTGTTCACTCTGCTCACACATGATTGTGCAGCCACCCATCCAGGCTGTCATATTGTAAAGTTTGCAGATGATACAGTCAGAGTCAGAGTCAGAGAGTCTTTATTGTCATTTGCACCGCATGTGGTACATGTGATGAAAACGAGATTATGTACACGGGGTCCCAGTTACATCCAACAACAAATGCAAGAGAAAAACAGTAATAACATCTAGAATTAACTAAGAAAAACATCAACTAGTAATACACTAAGCCCTAATGTAGTGGAAAAACATCATTATAAACAGCAGCACGAACATGAGTCTGTATGAGCAGATGGTCACAGATGAACACAGCAACAAGAAAACAGATCAGCATCAGCATGATGTGATATTTTGCAGTGTTTATTTATTTATTCATGAGTCTAACAGCCTCAGGGTAGAAGCTGTTCCTCAGTCTAGTGGTTCTACATTTGATGCTCCTCAACCTCCGTCCTGAGGGGAGTGGGGCAAAGAGTGAGTGTGCTGGGTGAGTGAGGTCTTTCATGATGCAGGTGGCTCTTTTCCTGCATCTGGAGGTGTAAATGTCTGTGATGGTGGGGAGACTGACTCCAACAGACTTCTGTGCAGCCTTCACCACTCTCTGTAGAGCTTTCCTCTCTGCAACTGTGCAGCCTCCATGCCACACGTTGATGCTGGAGCACAGGACGCTCTCCACTGCACACCTGTAGAACGAGGTGAGAACTGGGCTGCTCAGACCAGCTCGTCTCAGCCGTCTGAGGAAGTAGAGTCTCTGATGACCTTTCTTGATCAGGCTGGTGGTGTTGTTGCTCCAGCTGAGGTTATCATTCAAGTGTACACCCAAGTATTTGTAGCTGGAGACCACTTCCACTGCAGATCCACCTATGTTCAGTGGGGCATGGGTGTGTTTGTTCCTTCTGAAGTCCACAATCATCTCCTTTGTCTTCTTCACATTCATGTGAAGATTATTCTCTTTGCACCAGCTCTCCAGGTGTTCCACCTCCTGTCTGTAGCTGGACTCATCATTGTTTGTGATGCATCCCACCACCGCTGTATCATCTGCAAACTTAACAATATGACAGCCTGGATGTGTGGCTGTACAATCATATGTGAGCAGAGTGAACAGAAGAGGGCTCAGCACACATCCTTGAGGAGAGCCAGTGCTGAGGGTTATGGTGGAGGAGGAGAAGTTGTGGATCTTCACGGACTGTGGTCTGTCTGTTAAGAAGTCTAGTACCCAGTTACAAATGGAGGGGCTTAGTCCAAGTGTAGATAGTTTGTCTATCAGAGTTTGGGGGATCATGGTGTTGAAGGCAGATGTGAAGTCCACAAAGAGCAGACGCACGTATGAGTCCTTCTGATCCAGGTGGGTGAGAGCAGTGTGGACCACGGAAGAAATGGCGTCCTCTGTTGATCGGTTCTCGCGGTACGCATATTGATGAGGGTCCTCGTTGATGTTGACGGTTGCCTTGATGTGGGACATGACCAGTTTCTCAAAACATTTAGCGACTATCGGGGTGAGGGCCACCGGTCTATAGTCATTCAGACCAGTCACTGTGGAGCTCTTTGGGACTGGGATGATGGTCGCGGTCTTCAGGCAGGTGGGAACTGACTCCAGTGCAAGTGAGGTGGTGAAGATGTCAGCCAGCACCTCACAGAGCTGGTCCGCACATTCCTTCAGAACTTTCCCTGGGATGTTGTCTGGTCCGGTTGCTTTATGAGGATTAATCCTTCTGAGACTGCCTCTCACTTCTGCTGCGGTCACTCTGAGATGCTCTTCATCTGGTGATGAGGTGAGTCTGGTGCTAGCTGGTCTGTTTGGATCTTCAAAACGTGCATAAAACTTATTGAGGGCATCAGGCAGAGATGGGTCCCTGGGGCATTGTTTGTTCTTGCCTTTGTAATCTGTTATGCATTTGATGCCCTTCCACATGCTCCGTGGGTCTTGTGAGGTGAACTGTCCCTCGATCCTCTGTGCATACATGGCCTTGGCCTTCTTAATGCCATCCTCCAGTTCTTTCCTGCTCTTTCTCAGCTCCTCTTTATCTCCGGACTTGAATGCAGTGTCCCTGGCTGCTAGCAAGGCGCGGACTTCTATATTTAACCAGGGTTTTCGGTTCGGGTAAGATTTAACATGTTTTTTTATGGATACATTTTCAGAGCATGTGCTGATGTAACCCATGACTGAGGAAGCATAAAGTTCCAGGTCAACTGAGCTCCACCATACAGCTGTGGTGTGCTGCATCACGAACAATGATGAGTCCAGCTACAGGCAGGAGGTGGAACAGCTGGAGAGCTGGTGCAAAGACAATAACCTTCACATAAATGTGAAGAAGACAAAGGAGATGATTGTGGACTTCAGAAGGAACAAACACACCCACACCCCACTGAACATAAGTGGATCTGCAGTGGAAGTGGTCTCCAGCTACAAGTACTTGGGTGTACACTTGAATGATAACCTCAGCTGGACCAACAACACCACCAGCCTGATCAAGAAAGGTCATCAGAGACTCTACTTCCTCAGACGACTGAGACGAGCTGGTCTGAGTAGCCCGGTCCTCACCTCCTTCTACAGGTGCGCAGTGGAGAGCATCCTGTGCTCCAGCATCAATGTGTGGCATGGAGGTTGCACAGCTGCGGAAAGAAAAGCTCTGCAGAGAGTGGTGAAGGCTGCACAGAGGTCTGTCGGAGTCAGTCTCCCCTCTATCACAGACATTTACACCTCCAGATGCAGGAAAAGAGCCACCTGCATCATGAAAGACCCCACTCACCCTGCACACACACTTTTTGCCCCACTCCCCTCAGGAAGGAGGTTGAGGAGCATTAAGTGTAGAACCACTAGACTGAGGAACAGCTTCTACCCTGAGGCTGTTAGACTCATGAATAAATAAATAATAAGAGTAAACACTGCAAAATATCACATCATGCTGATGCTGATCTGTTTTCTTGTTGCTATGTTCATATGTGACCATTTGCTCATATAGACTCATGTTCGTGCGGCTGTCTGTTTGTAATGATTTTGTTTTTCTATTACATTAGTGCTTAGTGTATTTCTAGTTGATGTTTTTCTTAGTCAATCCTAGATGTTATTACTGTTTTTCTCTTGCATTTTGTTGTTGAATGTAACTGGGACCCTGTGTACATAATCTCATTTCATCACATGTACCACATGCGGTGCAAATGACAATAAAGATTCTCTGACTCTCTGACTCTGACTCTCTGACCTCTCTACATCTCAGAACTTTTGAAAGCCCATCAGCCCGGCAGAGCTTTACGATCTGCCAGTCAACACCTGCTGGAGGTGCCTCGCTCAAGGTACAAACAATGGGGAGACCGGTCATTTTCTGTTGCCGGCCCAAAAGCCTGGAACAGCCTCCCCCTTGAGCTGCGTGCCACCTCTGATCTGACTCTGTTCAAAACCAGACTGAAGACCCACTTGTTCAAAAAAGCTTTCAGTGTGTAACTTTTATTACTTTTGGTATTTTAGTATGTAGCATTTTTTATTTCCATTGCCTTCTTTTATTACTGTTGTTTTTTATTCTATTTTCACTGATTTATTGTTCCAGTTTATTCATCTTTTTATCCTGTTAAGCACCTTGGTCAATGCAAGGCATTGTAGGAAGGTGCTATACAAATAAAGTTTATTATTATTATTAAACTATTTTTTAAATTTATTAAATGTGAACAAAACAAAAACCAGTTTCATCTGCTAAACTGCAAATTACTTTCAAATAAACTGCAGTCTGTGCGCTGCTACCATGGTTAGCCAATGCTTATTGCTGCATTTGGTGTGTGACAGGAAGTTGCGCACGTAATCATTTATACAGTGGAGCCCCCAGGAAGAAGGTGGATAGAAAAAATATGTAGCATGGAGAGGGTCAAATTCTGTACAGTCGGTTAAGTAAAATCTATATTTTGCTATATATTTTTTACATATGAAATAGTTAATTGCTGTTGTATTGGATTTTAATGCACAATACTGTATACTTGTTTGTTATCTGTATTTATAAAACAGCACTGAGTTAAGGCTTTGGATTTATTAAGTATGGTAGTGACACCAGACTCATGTTATTCTGATTCACCACTGTGACGGTCAGAAGCCTCTTGCTTCTACACATCCATTTCTTTGGCTTCTCTTTACATCATGATGCTGCTTCCATGTATGCCTTGCATGCTTTCTTAATTCCTGCTACATGCTGGTCCTTGGTGGGAAAGCCTGAATTTGTGCCTAGCATGCCATGCTCCTCCTCTACATGCTAAAATTGATAACTGCATATAAATACAGTATATTTTTATTTCATACTGCAGAAGACATGTCATTAAATGATTATCACCTAGATGCTGGATGACAGACTACCGGTATTTTGAAAAAATATTTCACACACTTTTTGAACATGTTTAAAACTCAAGCAACAAACTGCACTTCTGTGACTCAAGCTGGAAAACTTAGAACCACCAGGAACATTGAAGATATTCTGGAAACAGTCTGGATAGTCCCTCGTGAATTTTGTTTGCAAACTAGTCCCAGACCAGTGAGCTACGACCTTAATCAAGGCCCTAGCAATGGCTGGCCATGCTAACATACTAATCAGTCAAAGAGAGATTTATTTGTAATTCGCATCTCATGTGGAACATGTTATGAAACAAAATTATGTACACAGGGTCCCAGTTACATCCAACAATAAAATGTAAAAGAAAAACAGTAATAACATCTAAGATATGAACTAAGAAAAACATCAACTAGATATACTCTAAGCACTAATAGCTTAAAAACATTACTACAAACAGCAGCACGAACATGAGTCTGTGTGAGCAGATGAGCACGCATGAACACAGCAACAAGAAAGAGATCAGCAGCAACATGATGTGATTTTTCACAGTGATTATTCTGGTTAGAGGTTCATGAGTCTAACAGCCTCAGGGTAGAAGCTGTTCCTCAGTCTAGTTGTTCTACACTTAATGCTCCTCAACTTCCTTCCTGATGGGAGCGGGGCAGAAAGTGGATGTGCTGGGTGAGTGGGGTCCTTCAAGATGCAGGTGATGATTCATAATGACAACAGATGTACAAACTGTTGATACTCTGTAAACAGTGAATCTATATGAATAAATGATGGTGTAGAGGCAGGGCTCCCGACTTGGGACCCGAAGGACCCAGGTTCGAACCCCGGCCACCACACACCTTGGGGTGTTTATGAGTGCACACCTATTTCCCCAGCTCCCCGGGCGCTTCCTATGGCTACCCACTGCACCACCTGGTGGTGGTTGGGTTAAATGCAGAGACGAATTTCGTCTTGTATGGGAAACATACACAGATGACAAAAATGTGACATTTATTTATTTATTTATTTATTTATTTATTTATTTATTTATATGAATATGGGTATATGAATCTATCCTACAACAGGTAGGAGCAGGAGGAAATGAAGAGTTCAAAGTCCAAACTTCTGGGATTCAGAGTCAAGACCTTTGGGACATATGCAGGGTTAGGCCTTAGGGTAAACTTTGACCTGTCAGGGGCAAACCTGGTACACATTGGGTGCACAGACAAAGCATGGAGGTCGCCCACACGTTTCACCGAGCAAAGAGCCAGGAGCAAAGCGGTCTATCTATCCTAATATCGCTAGTTCAAATGGGGGCTCACAGAGAGCACCCAGGACCAGTTGGAGATCCCAATCAGGGGTCAAGGTCCTGCCAGGGGGTCTCTTCCTCAGTACGCCCTTCATGAACCTTATCATGAGAGGGTGTGCACCGGGCGTCTTGTCCCCCCAGCCCTCATGGCATGTTGAGATGGCTGACAAAAACACCTTAATTGTAGAAAAGGAGCAACCTTTCTCCAGCAAGTCCTGTAGAAAGGTAAGAAGCTGGACCAGGTCACAGGAATAAGAAACAATATTCCTTTCCATGCACCAAGCTTCAAAAACACACCATTTACGAGCATAGAGAGTCTATGTTGACACAGCTCTTGCTTCTTGTATGGTATTTACCACATTTCTGAGGAGACCTGAGGCCATCAGTTTGTTCCTTTCAGCAGCCAAGCTGTAGTTTGCCACAGTCCTGGGCGTAAGCGGAGAGGCTGTTCTTGTTAGTGATACAGCAGGTCCCTGAAGAGGAGAAGATGCCCACGTTCCCAGAGTAAGCACACCTCCAAGGGCCCTGGGCCCTTTGACCCCTTGGGGGCCAACTATATTAGGGAGGGGACCTTCTTGTAAATGTGTTCCCGCACCACCCGAACCGGGAGTGCTAGGGGACGGGTGCAATGCATTGTCCCTGTTGGACAACTGTGGGCCAGAATGTTTGCTTTTTCTCCTTTTAGGGAGAGTCACGGCACGGAGGGAGTGCAGCTTTTGTATGCGAACAGACCTCTGGATTCCAGTCCGTTCCATGGCCGGGTCTGGTTCACAAGCCTCCGGCCCCACCATCACTCTGGAGCTTGGTAAAACTCCAGGGTGAAGATATTTCTGTGAATTGATGATAAAACACACAGACACACACAGTATTATATGCAGTATACTGTATATTAAGACAATGGGTCAAACTAATGTCATGTACAGTATTTCCATCATTTTAATGATACACCACTATAACACCAAGTGATGTCCAAATTAAATAGAAAAATAAATATGAAATATTGTAAACATGTTGACTGGATTAAATAACAAAGCTGACAAATTGAAGCAAAATAATCAACAGCTGCAGGAGCCTGTGCAAATTGTTTTGTACACAAACTAATAACTAATAATGTTGAATAATTATTAGAAACATTAACTAATATATTACCATTTCAGTGCTGTGGAGACGATGTACATGTTGTAGAATTCCTTCTGCCTCGTCCACATGCAGCTCATGTAACTCCACACACAGCTGCTCACCTCATGAAGTGAAAGTCTCCAAAAACCAGCAGGAGCTGAAAAACATTATAACCTGCTGTTTACTGGAAATAACTTTGGCTTATCTGAAGACAATCCGCTAAAATATTAACTTTTAAATGGCTAAATTGGACGGATCGAGTTTGTATCTCCTCCATTGTTTTCAAGGTGCGCAGTAGAGACGAGTCTTGTTATGACGTCATCATCCTGCGACGGGGAAATCCCTATTTATCGTGTTAAAAAAATGGCGCTAATTTTAAACTATTTTTGAGAGGAATTCTAATTAATTTAACATTGTTTTAGCAAAAACGATCAGAGGTCAATCTTAATATATATATATGTTGTGCCATTTTATGGAAAGTTAAAAGATGATGTCAGTGGAGCTTTAAGTCCAGACCTTTTCGAGCATGGAGAAGAGGAATCTGATCCAGCCCTGGTGCATTTCCTGCTTTGTAACATTTGCTTACAAAACCTGCAGCGTCATCGCCGTCCCTTTGTCAGCATGCGTGTCTGGCCTGGCCCTGTGGGCCTCTGTTGTGCCCCCCCATCACTCATTGCTGAAATCCGCTGAAAAAGCGCCTGGTGGCCATAACGGTACGTTGCCATGGCTACCAAGTTCTGTCGGCACGTCCTCCGGGCATTCAGACGTGTTGCAGGCTTGTTGAATTTGTGTATTGTTGGCCCTGTGGGTTCCGACGGGGTGGGGGTTGGAAGATGTGACCCCCCTCACCTGGCCCCGTGAGAGCCAGTGCACCTGTTTGCACACGCCTCTGGGTCTGTCTGTTACAGACAGCCCTGAGGCCACCTGCTAGGGTTTATTGTCTGAGCTAGTACCTCATGAGCCGTGAGGGAAGGGGGGTGACAGCCCCCGCCCTTTATAGCGATCGGTATCAGAGGGGAGCCGTGTTGTTGATGTTGCTGTGTTTTCTTCTTTTTTCTTTTGGTCAATAAACAGGGTGAAACTGTTCTTTGAATTGTTATTTGTGTTTTGTGCAACAACTTTTCTGACTTTATTTCACTCACAACAGAACAGTCATGTTTTGTACATACATCAAAGTCACCAGCTTTTTGTACCTTTTTACAAATAAAGTCTGGACATGCAAAGTTTGCCCCCGTACCACGTAGGCGGACGAGCCGGTAAAGCTGAGCAGATGGCCCGTTTCATCAGGCACGCTTCTATCTTGTGTCCCGATTTGCCGAGGAGGTCCTGTGTTGGACCGCTTAGCGGGGCACAAACCTGTTCCTGCTCCAAGAATGACCAGCTTGTGATGGACCCGGTGGTGGTCTTTGCCGGTGCTCCCCCTCGTACGCCGGCCTCTTTTGCGACGGATTACGTGTGGTTGAGTGGTGCCGAGGCTGCACGGGTCCATTCCCAGCTGCACGGGTCCATTCCCAGCTGTCTCCCTGGGAGGACTCTATCGACTCTTTTAAAAAAGATCTTAAAACGTATTTATTCAGACTGGCTTTTAATTAAATTTTATGTATTTTTTTTTCTTTTTATTCTTTTATTTTTGCTTGTGAAGCACTTTGTGATGTCATTGTCTGTGAAAGGTGCTATATAAATAAAGTTTACTTACTTACTTACTTACTAGTTTAGGTTAAACTAAAATAAAAATGAAATATAGTTTGATCTAAATGTCTGTTGTCTTTTAGACGAACGACGTAGGATTTGGTATTCCTAATAAATTTTGAAGTCTATGGCGAGACTCATCAAAATGAATAGATAATCTAGAATAGAAACGATCGAATCGGTTCAATTTAGAAATTGTGAGACCAGTGTAGTTTATGGTACCTTGAGTAGCTTTAAACTACATTGACTCTTCGACGATTGAGATTTAACAAAACGAACTGCATGTTGGCATAGTTAAATCCATCTTATGCATTAATCAATGTTAATACAAAACCTTTTTGGCTGGGAGTGTTCAGAACCAAACAATATCTCAACTAATGACAACAGTAATGACTAAACAACAAGGAAACAACGTTTCACTGCTTCGACACACTCTTGTCGTCAGATTCCAAAGTGCAACACACAAGAAAAACAGGTCTCAACTTTATGACCGAGGTCAAATTAAATCTCGTGGATTTAAACGGTTGTTAAGGTTAGTTTTTGTTGTGGGTTTTAGGCTTAGCGTTTCTAAGTTCAAATTGGACAATGCGACTTATAGGGTGGAAAATACGGTAGTTTAAACCTGATTAGTTTATTTACTAACTTGTGTTTGGACGACCTTATTATCCCATGAAGTCGGTGTGTTTGTGAGATCTTTGTCTTTTGTGGAGTCATTGAACGCCTTGTAAGGTTTGATCTGATTTCGATGTACCCATTTAGCAATTGGCTCTTTGCGGCCTTTGCTGATTTTGATTTCGTAGACGACTGAGGACACTTTGTCTGTTATCAGATGAGGTCCAGTCCACCTGGGCATTAGTTTGCGGGCGAGAGTTCCGGTCTCGGACCCTCCTTTCCCGGTTGCTGGGGCGAACGTATAGTACCAGACTCTGTCTCCCACTTGGAGTTCATTGTGAGAGGCCTTCTGGTCATAGTACGCCTTACGTCCTTCAGCGGATCTTTCCAGGTTTTTCTGGGCGAAAGCAAAAGTGTTTCTGAGGTGTACATTCAAATCTTTGTCTTTGGCATGGCCTAACATCACCCCCCTTTGGTCATGGGGGACCACGAGCACAGGTGAGGACTTCCGTCCATGGACACACGTTAGGATGCCATTGTTTAGTTTAGGCTGTTCGCGCAGCTGAGAGTAGACGGTACACAGGAACCTTATAGGTTTCGGCCAACGTATCTTCTTACGTTTACCTCTTTCCGTGTAATTTAGGTGTGTCACAACTGTTGGCGCAGTCGCAGGTGTGTCTGATTGTACAGACTGCGACGGGTCACTGTTGTTGTGTGTGTCTTCCCACTCCTTGACTGAAGAGAGGCTCTTTGAGTCTGTAAAAACTATTTCATTTCTGATTAGTCCTAGACACAAATGTTCCTGAACCAAGGTTTCATCGAAAGCTTGGCTGATAGCCGATTTACCTGTCCCAGGGGACAGTACAGCAACCTCGGTGTGGGGTCCTTGGATCTCCACACCTTTCTCTACCTGTGGTAGGTAATGTGAGTTTGCCCCCTTCTTGTCTGAAGAGGGGTCCTCGTAGTCTGCAACAATGATGTCCAAGTGACTGTCAGCGTTTGGTTGACTGTCATTTTCTGGACTCAGATGCCCTTGAACCAAGGTTTCATTGAAAGCTTGGTTGATTGCCGAATTACCTGTCTCAGAGGACAGTACAGCGTCTTCGGTGTGGGATCCTTGGATCTCAACACCTTTCACTACCTGTGGTAGGCAGTGGTCAGGGAGTGCTGAATGTGTCAGCTCACAGAGGAGGTTCTCTTGTTGGGCCAGAGTTTGGTCCAACTTTTGGGTCTCTTCTGTCTCACCTGTAGTTGAAGGTTCACTTACCGGGCTCTCGTCCTCGGATGAGCAGTCCCGTGTGTCCTTTGCGGTACCTGCGGTTAGGCAGTCTGTATCGCAACTAGGAAGCACCTGTATTGGCAGGGGTTTTCTCACTGTGCTCCACATTTTCCGTCGACCATAATCTATAATCGCGTTGAAGCGGTTTATAAAATCTTGGCCAACCAAAAATGGGAATGAGTCAAGTTTAGACACGTACACCGGGTGGCGTAGTGTCATTTCGCCAATCTGCATGTGAACCATAGCCATAGCTGTTAGGGTTGTTCTCGTCTCTGCGAGACCCTGTAGCTCAATAGCACATTTCTCAAAGGGTATTTGCCTGTCAACACCGTTAGCGGCGGTCCTCAGCTCCTCGAACAGCTTGGCCGACATAATGGTTATATCAGCACTACCATCCAGGAGGGCTTCACGCTCAAGGACACCTTCCAGTGTGATAGGCAGGTAAGCTTTCTTAGCCACCCCCCTTTGTATAAAGTTACACAGAAACCTCACAGGTCTTGGCCCACGTTTCTGTTCACGTGTGACTCTGGCTGTGTAATCTTGTTTACTGTCAGCATCTTGTTGGCTGTCAGCATCATGACCTTCAGGATGTTGTTGACTATCAGCAGTTTGTTTGCTGTCTTTGTCATCAACTGTGTGCTCTGAGTTATCAAAGACAAGGTCACTCATTGTCCCAGTTTGGTCATCCTCTGTATCATTCAAGTTTTCAAACAACCAACTTATGTCCACTATCTCCTCAGAGCTTAGAGGTATGTTGCCTTTTTCCTGGAACTTCTGTGACCTTTTGCCAATCCCGGACTGTCCAGTCCGCAGTGCAAGGGCAGGAGGGGTTTGTCCTTGATCTGGGGGTTCCTGTTCGGACCCCCTATTGTGATATGGTTTACTTTTGTGACCATCTTTCTTATCTTTAGGACGTGTGCCCCCCCTTTGAAATCGTTTTAGGTACTCTGGGTCTTGTCTGAGCCACTCCGGCTCATTGTTCCAGCGGGCATTAGTTTGAAAAACA